>JAOXJP010230213.1:0-10827 GCA_025762735.1 Platanus orientalis
TTTATTTTAAAAAATCATTGATTTCACTAGGACTTAACCCAATACTTATTGTAAAAAACAAATTTTATCAACTAAGCTATATACTATTGATAATTTTAAAATAATTAGTATACTATATATAATACATATATATTATGTATGTAAAAGTTCGGGCATCGGGCCGGGCCAAGGTAAGCCCAAGCCCGACCCTCAATAAAAGTTTAGGCCTCGGGTCGGGCTCGGGCCCTTGACGGGCCTAACTCGGGCTGGGCCTTTTCTGGCCGGGCTCAGGCCGGCCCGGCCCATGCCCACCCCTATTTTCTCAAGGTTCCTATCTAGGTTTTGAGAAAATGTGAGTATAAGGGTTTTTCATAAGGTCGAGAGAAGTGAGGGAGAAGGGTGTAATAGGGTTAAGGGCTTAGGTTCGAGGGTGAGAACTTGAGAAAAAAAAGCTTTGTACGTCTTTTACTTTTCTCATATAGTGAAAAATGGATCTCTCCGTAGATGTAGGCATCTTGGATAAACATTGTAAGAATTCTCATTTTGTGTATGATTGCTAATTTCTTTTCTATTGTAGTCTTCTTTATTGCATAGATCGTGAGTGGTTTAGGCTTGTATACCATCATGTAAAAGTTTATGGTTGTTTTTTGTTGCACTAACAATTGGTATCAGAGCTTTTGGTTTGCATTTGGAAGAAGAAGAAGAAATTGTTAAGTAAAAATATTTTTCTATTCAAAGGGTTATTTTCTAAAAATTTTGGGTTGATTCATGATGGCAATAAAAGTTTCCATTTGTTAATTCTCTTAAGAAAAAATTGATAGAAAATGCAGTTTTACTCTTTGGCAAAGAATGGTGAATGAGTTATTAGTACAATAGGATGTGTACAAGGCGTTACAGGGAAAGAAAGATAAGTCCAAGAAGATGGAGGATGATTGGCAAGATTCAAAGATGAGGGCAGTTAGTATAATTCATCTCTATCTTGTGGATAACATTTTATTTGATATTATGGATAAGGATTCGGCACCGGTGTTATAGGAAAAGTTGGTGAAACTTTACATGAGAAAAAGTCTCACCAACAACTTATATTTTGAACAACAATTGTATGGGCTAAGGATGGAAGAAGGTGGGCATCAATTAAAACACTTAAAAGTGTTTAACCAGCTATTAAATCAATTGTACAAAGTTGATGTTAAGGTAAAGGAAGAAGACAAAGCCCCTTTGCTTCTTACCTTGCATCCTGATTTTTACAACAACTTGGTGACAAAAGTTATTATCCAAAAATGATACAAGAATCCTAGAAGATGTCACATTGTCACTTCTATCTAATAAGATTAAGAGCATACCAAATCTTAAAGGAAAACAAGATTTTGGGTTAGTTGGATGGATAGAGAAATGTAAAGGAAGGTCATCCGTGAGGGGATCTTGGAGTAGGAGGTATAGGTCAAAGTCTAGATGTAACACTAACTTTAATTGTGTGATTGAAATTATGATGTTCAAAATTCCCATGCCATATAAGGCTGGCCTATTGTTTAATTTAGGGGGACTTTCATTCTAAGGTTCCCCTAGGAAACTTGTTAATTATTGTTGCCCAATAATGAAGCACCAAACCTCTAAACAAACCCTTGTTACTTGATTTGTAAATCAAGAAAAACATGCATAAAATATAAGAGAAAAAAAGGGAAGGATGTGACCTTTCATTAATATAAGGTGGCTAGAATTTACAACTATGATTCAAGCTTTTGAACCAAAAGAAGTTACAAACATACTAAACTCACCTAGCTATGGTCATGATTCCTAGGGGTTCTTGCGCCTTTGATATCTTCCTTGAACTCCCAGAGGTGTAGAAACTTACAGCCTTCAATGGAGTGTAGAGACTAAACTTTAATCATTGTAGAGGTTTGTGGACTTTAGGAGAACATGCTTGGATGTGCTGGTTTCTTGAACATTCAGATTGTTTGATTGAAACTATGAATGAAAAGTGCTCACAACATGTGAAGTTACAGTATTTATAGAGGAATTGTAGACTGGACTTTGACTCCTTGTTGGACTTTGAGTTGCTAGCTGATTTGTAGCCACTAGTTTAGGTTGCTTGTTGATTTTTAGTTCCTTTCTTCTAGAAGACTTGTTGATGTGGCAGCATGCATGCCATCCACTACAGGAGGTTTGTTGAGGGGTTTTCAAGTATTGCAGGGCCTTTGATAAAACTAACCCAGAAAAATGTGAAGTTTGAATGAAGTGAAGCATGTGAGAAGAGCTTCCAAAAGTTGAAGGACCAGTTAATGTCTGCACTGGTCCTCACCTTAACTTCGGGATCCGGAGGTTATGTTGTGTATTGTGATGCTTCTAGGCAAGGCTTATGTTGTGTGCTTATGCAACAAGGCAAGGTGATTGCATATGGCTCTAGACAATTGAAGCCATATGAGCTAAACTACCCCACACATGATTTAGATTTGGCTACAATTGTGTTCGCTTTAAAGATTTGGAGACATTACCTCTATGGCGAGACATGTGAGATCTACACAGACTACAAGAGTCTGAAGTATATTTTCTCGTAGAAAGAGTTGAATCTCATACAGAGGCGGTGGATAGAATTGATAGAGGACTATAACTGCACCATTCACTACCACCCCGGTAAGGCGAATGTTGTGGCTGATGCATTGAGTAGGAAATCGTCAAGTTTTTTGACTTGACTATGGGGAGAACATCTCTTTGTGAGAAGTTGAAAGAGGTGAATGTGGACCTTCATGTGAATGAGTTGAGTATACTTCTTGCACACCTTAGAGTGCAACCCACTATCCTTGACAAGGTGAAAGGCGCTCAAAAGGTGGACTCTCGACTTATGAAGATTATGGATGAAGTGAGAAGTGGTGCTCGGATAGACTTTTTGCTTCATGAAGATGGTTCATTGAGGTACGACAACCGCCTACATATTCTAAATGATCCTAACTTGAAAAGGGAGATTTTGGAGGAAGCTCGCCATTCTACCTATGCATTACACTTTAATAACACAAAGATGTATCACGACTTGAAGAGCTACTATTGGTGGAGTGGAATGAAGAGAGAGTTTGCAGAATTTGTGGCTAGATGTTTGACATGTCAACAGGTCAAAGATGAATACCAAAGACCAGCTGGACTTCTACAACCATTGTTGATTCCAGAATGGAAGTGGGAACACATTTCCATGGACTTTGTTATGGGTTTTCCTAAAATGAGTAAAGGATTCAATGTTATCTTGGTGATCGTAGACAAATTAACAAAGTTTGCCCATTTTCTGCCAATCCGAGTTACCTACTCTTTGGACAGGTTGGCATAACTTTATATTGATGATATTGTGCGCCTACATGGTGTTCCAGTTAGCATTGTATCTGACAAAGACCCAAGGTTTGCTTCTAGATTTTGGAGAGGCAAGTAACAAACCATGAGAACCAAGCTATGTTTTAGCACAGATTTTCATCCTCAAACTGATGGGAAATCTGAGAGAACTATTTAAACTTTAGAAGATATGATGAGGGCTTGTGTCATTGATCTGAAAGGTGGTTGGGATGCTCACCTACCATTGATTGAGTTCTCCTACAACAACAGCTACCAAGCTAGTATACAGAAGGCCCCTTACGAGGCCTTATATGGTAGACGATGTTGGTCTCCAATATGTTGGGATGAGGTTGGTGAGAGGAAGATTCTTGGACCTAAGCTTGTCCAAGTGATTACTGAAAAGATTTAACTTATTCGTGAGAGGTTGTTGAAGGCACAAAGTAGCTAGAAAAGCTATGTAAATAAGAGAAGATGTGGCCTTGAGTTTGAAGATGACCATGTGTTTCTTAAAGTGTCGCCGATCAAACGTGTGATGAGATTTTGAAAGAAAAACAAGTTTGACCCGAGATTCATTGAACTTTTTGAGATCTTGAGGTGAGTTGGTGACCTCTCTTATGAGTTGGCTCTACCCCCAGATTTATCACATGTGCACCGTGTCTTCCACGTGTCCATGTTGCAAAAGTATTTGCATGATCCTTCTTACATTCTTGAGTATGATCCACTTTAAGTTCATGAGGACCTTTAATATGAAGAACAACCAATGATACTCCTTGATGGCAATGAACAAGTGCTATGAAACAAGGTTTTCCCTTATATGAAATTCTTATGGTGCAATTATTTTGAAGAAGATGTCACATGGGAATGAGAGAATGAGATGAAGACCAAGTATCTGCATTTGTTTCATCACCAAGGTACACATCTTAAAATCAAAGACTGGATTTTTATAAGGGGGGAAGGGTGTAATGACCCACTTTGTACAAAAAGGGAAAAATTATAATTTTCTCCCTATAAGGATAAAATTTTAATCTTACATGTATAGAAAGAACTTAGAGTGGTTTAGGAGCCCTTTAGACCAAGTTAGAAGTTTAGAACCTAAGTTGGACCTGGAACTTGTCATGTTCCAATGTTTTCTCAAATGCGTACTTGGGGAAACTTCACGAGTGAAACTGTATCTATACAATATGAATTATCTTGAAATCCATATATAAATGAAAATATATATGAGTCTACTTTCTAAGGAATTAAACAGTGTGCAATTACGAAATCCCTAGAAGAAGTTATGACAATTCTCACATAAGGTGTCAGTGTTGATATGCTTATGTATTTGGGGTAACTTCTCAAGCCCACCAACACCAATACTGAGTGAAATAGAGTATAATCCATGTATTCTTGGAAATATCTTGAAGTCTAGTTTCCAACCCAACAAGTGGTTTTCAAAAAAAAGTTTTCTAGAGAAAGTTATGACCATTTTAATGCGAAGGGGTCAAACCTAGTAAAAAGGCATCCGGATGGATCTGCACTTAGTAGATCGATTCACCACTATTCAGATCGATCTGGATCCATATAGTTTTACAAAAAAAAAAAATCAGAAACATTCCGGATCGATCCAACACCCTCCGGATTGATCCAAAACGACCCAGTTTACATTTTTTTGAACCCAAATCAATTTTTCTTCATTTTAGGGAGTGTGTGACCCTCCAAACTTGACCCAAAACCCTATAAATATGATAAAGAAACTCTAATAACTTCATTTTATACCAAAAGAGAAATATTTAGAGAAGTTTAGAGAAATTTGGGAGTTAAGTGTGGGAGTTCTTTTCCAATTGAGTAAGTTCTCTTTTAACTTTGAAAATAGGCTAGAATAAGTTTTTTTTTCCCCTAGATATAGCCTAAGTAAGCATGTATCTCTATTTCTTCACCTTATTTTATGTATTTTAACTATGGAAAACTTTGTTTGCTCTTAAAAGAACGAAGAACATAAAAAAGAAAGCAAATTATGGAGGAAGATCATCTTGGAAGCTAAGGTTTAAACTACTTGGTGAGTGGATATGTTGTTTATGCATACTTTCCTTTCTTAAGATTGTAGAATTATGAAAAATGATCTTGGATTTGGTGGTTCTATATCCATTCCTTATGAACTTGATTATTTCCTTATATAGAACCTTGATTTCATTTATTGTGTGAGTGGATATGCAATTTATATTCACTTTCCTTTCCTAGGACCTTAGAGTTGGTGGTTGAGTTATGTTTTGATGGATTTATCTATATTTTCTTTGGATAATATTGATTTATTAGAGATGAACTATGATTCCTTGATATGAGCATGTTGGTTAATATTTCCTTGTTGGTTCCCATGATGTTCTTGGGTTGTGGAGTTGTAATTTTGTGAATGGTGCTTTGTGGGATTAGTAGGATGGTCTCTATGATATGTGATGAAGTTTGAGAGCTTGATTTACTAGTGAAAAATGATGGATAAGTTTCTTATGGAGAAAATTTGGCTATTCTTTAATTTCCTTGAGTTCCTTAATTCTTACACTCTACTTGCTTGATAAGATGCCTCTTATAGACTTTTTATATTATTCACATGTTTCTTGAATGTCATGAGATTCCTTGCATGAGCCTAATGTCTCCTATGTTAAATGCTTTCAAATATGTGTTGGCTTAATGGAATTTGTGATACTCTATTGATTTCCACGTTGATCCCTTATCCTCTTTGGTGTGTTTCATTCAATTCATGTTACCATGATGAATTGTACTAGTTCTATTGATCCTTGTGTGGCTACATTACTATATATATCAAGTGATACCTCATAGTGGCATATGCATATTATCATTGGCATGGTTTACTCTAGAATTTTCATGTGGTTCTTTATATGGGATTTCTACCTGAGTTTTCATAAGACTTGAGATACTTAGTTTTTAACCTACATGGACGTGGTCATAAAATGATTTTTCATCTATGAGCATTTTATATGCCCTAGTTATGGGCCAAACACCTTTACTTACATATTGACATTGAACCCTCATTTATATGATTTACTACTTCATTCATTGGACTCTTTATGAGATAGAATATTTAGATATTTTTACAAATGGTGTACTTATGTAATGACTACTTTACTTTATAAAGCATGGGTTTGGTTTATTGCTTCTTTGGCCTATGAATTTGTTTGACACCCTTGTCCTGTGGAATTTTAGAGAACTATCATTTGTTTAGAGGAATGATATGGGACTACTTTGATCTGGGGGAATAATATGGGACTACCCTGGTCTGAGGGAATAATATGGGACCACCTTGGTCCGGGAGAATAATATGGGACACTACATTAGCCTTCATGGCTTCAGGTACCCAATCACCAAGTCACATTAATAAGTGAAGATGACCCTAGAGGCCTAATATATGTTATGTGATGTGTTAGAGACCCTTACACGGGTTATATGATGTGATGTGCCAAAGATACCTAGATTATGAGATGTGATGTATTGGAGACCCTTACACTGTTATATGATGTGATGTGCCAGAGATCCTTGCCTGGATTATGAGATATGATGTATTGGAGACCCTTACATGGGTTATGTGATGTGATGTACCAGAGATCCTTACCTAGATTATGGGATGTGATATATTAGAGACCCTTACATAGGTTATATGATGTGATGTGTCAGAGACTCTTCATGGTTTATAGATATGATATATTTTGTTAAAAACCCTTTTACGGTTCCTTTACTCTTAGATATGTTATGTGATCAGACATCATTTTGTTTTGCATATGACACACATATTACTAAGCACATGCATGTAGCATATGCATGATTTAGTTCGATCTACTTTGACTATCCTTGGGGTTATCTTGTGACATGTCCGTACTTGAATTCATATTAAGGATCCCTGTTTAGACTTCATTCATTGATTGTGCTTATCTTGGTGACTCCTTATCCTACATTGATTCTCCTATTTGCTACTGTGATTATCTTTGCTCTCTTTTAGTGTTATATAAACTACATACCCTCCTACTAAGTCCATCAAGATTACCTCAATTGGCACAATTCACAGATGTGTAGGCGTACAGGTTGGACTACGCCTTATGATGAGTGAGAGATAGCTGGAGATTGGGCGGTTGGCTTAGATATTTGATTATACTCTTTGTGGACTTTGGTTTTTGCACAACAGGTAAATTTCTTTTGAAAAGAGACTTAACTATCACAGGAAAATTCCACAATGATTTGGAGTCGTCACCAGTCTTTTTAATGATGTGATTGGACATCAGTTTTGAAAACAAAATAAGTTTAAGTTTTGAAAATGATTTGAAATGTCTGACTCCACATTTAAATTGGTCAACTCCCAAAGATTCTAAGGTAGGTTGTTTGTTTATGAGTTGGGGAAGGTGTTAGGTACCCCACCTCATCCGCTTTCACGGTTACCTACTCTAAACCTGTTACAGTTTAATGGTCAACTCGATTTAATAATATAATCATCTCACTCATTGTTTTTTATCTCATTTTATTAAGATTAAGCAAGAAATCCACATGCCATTTCTGCCAAAATTTTGGCAGCATAACGGCTTTAATATGGACCCCCTGGGGATGAATAGTGATCCCCATGTCACTTCTTCAATAATCTAATAGTCCAAATATAACATACATCCACTACATCATCGCTATCCACCCGACAGCTCCGTATCCATCATTACCATTCATATTCATCATATTAAAATATACAATTTAAATAAAATGAAAACTAAGTTTGTCTAGATATAATATATATCCTAACAAAGTCCAAAATTAGTTATGTACAAGTCCTTTTACCAAATGAACTAAACTACATTGTGTGAGTCAAGGTTCTAAACGCAAAATTTACCTGCTACATCACTATTCAATATAGCTCCTGCATATGACATGGTTTGAAATTAGAAGAATACTATATTCAAAGAAAGGAAGATAAAACAATTAAGTTGATGAACATACCTTTTGACGCTTTCCCATGTAACCTCTTAAAAGATCAATGTTAGCTCAACCACATAAACAAAGGTAAATCAATAAACATACTTTACGAGTGGTCTTTAACATGAAGGTAACATTCCTTGCATTGTTTGAATATGGCATAGAGCATTCCTTGCATACATGATCAACTCATAAACAAATATGGCATATCCGAATATGTTGTTATCTCTTTGTATAAAACGCCTAAAAGGTAACATGGACATAGTACTAAATCTAAACTTGAATCACCTAAAGCTTACAAATCCAACATCATCACAAATTCTTAATTTTCTTCCCAAACTTGCCATAAGTATATATACAAACTTCACACCCAGCTAAATCCATTACACTGCATCAATTGAATTGCCACCTTTCCACTTAGGATTGCAAAACATTTTCCATAATGATTTAACACAACTTTGGTATACTACGAGAGACCAAAACACCTTATTTGACAAATGAGAAATAAGAAGATCATATGATTTATCAAGACTACATTCCTTATTCAAATCCACAAAATCAAACCCTCAGCCAGATTTCCAAACAGCCATGCAACATTGACTCAAAATATCATTTTTTTTATCCGAAGTTGGAGAATAATCAAATCAATTAAAGCGCGCAATATTAGCAAAACTACATTGGTTATTTTTTAGTCTATCGACACGAATGAACTAAGGTGAGGAAAAAGGGTATTTTGGAATTGGAAGAACAATATAAAATAAATAGCCGACCCCAAATAGTTGGGATAAGGCTGTTTGTTGTTGTTGTTGTTGTTGTAAGAACAATATAAAATAAAGAATGATAAAAATGCATGAATGGGTTTATGCAAAATTCCATTATGGCTTTTCTTGAGATTTCAAGAAGCTTTTCATCCAGCTGTGAGCTTACCTTTACCAGATAATTAATATGCAAAACAAGAGCCCCACGAACGGTAAAAACTATTTAGAAAAGTAGAAACCCATCTTAGTTCATAGGGCCACTTCTTATATCTACAAACTAATATGAAATGAATGGAATAAATGTATATGCTGTCTTTTTTTTATAAATGGAAATTAACAACATATAAAACCAAAGAATCTCTTTACTTAGTATGTACTTAGCAAAAAAAAAATTCAAAGAAGGAACAAACCAAATGAAATAAAAGTCCAACACAAGAGACGTATGCCACCTCATCTAGATATTTCAAACTCCATGACATTAAGAGAAATTCAAATGTCAATAACAAAATAAATCAGGGTTAAAGTATATATATACAAAAAATGGGAATAAACATGACATGAAAAAAATGTGGCATATGGATGAGCCATCCTAGGCCTCAATTCAAACTATTGAAAATAAAAGTTAACTCGCAACATTGGTTACTCATCGTAGCATTTTTCAAACACTAAAAAGAATAAAAATTCGCATCTTTTGCTTAAGACACAACCACTTCATTCTTAGTCAAAGTAAAGCTCTAGATAGCATCATCCCCATAAAATGAATGTTATTCTAAACCAGCATGATTCGACCATCGTACAAAAGCATTGTGAGGGTTAAACACTCATACTACAGGTTTAAACTACCCCCATATATCATTGCCATTGAAATTCCAAGTTTTTAGGCCATTAACATACAAACCACCAAATTAAAACAGATTATTATGAGAAGAAAAGATAGAGAAAAAAATGTCTTAAAGAGCATAAAAGCACCCAGAATAATAAATAATAACAATATAGAACAGAAACAAAAATGTAAGATGCAAGTTTCTTTACCAATCTGATGAGTAGACAAAGAATAAAAAAAATAAAAATAAAAAAATAAAACCTGAACACCATAGAACGAGAGGCAAATATGCTTATTTTTGGTAGCACACGTTGAACACGATCCACACCTTTATCTCTTGGCAACAAGGTAGAGCCTGAAGTGGAGAGTGTGAACATGGGATCTGCTGGGTTTTTGTGTGATGGCCGTTAACATCAACTGAATGGGGTTTTAATAAGTATTAGAATCTATTCTAAAAGAGGGTTTCCACGAGGGAGTGGTCTCTTATGGATTTCTAGCAGAGAGGGGTTTTCACCGTGGGAGGAAAAAATGGATTAGGCATGAGGGCCGTGGAAGGTTTCAACTCTGCTCCCCTCTTCAGCTCTAGGGTTGATGGGGGGTTTTATAGAAGAAACATGATGTGGGTGATTTTCCTAGGGTATAGGCATAGGGTAATAGAGCTAGGGCATAGGTTTTGCATGAGATGGAGAGGGAGGAGATGGGGTGTTATAGGAAAAAAGGGCAGGGGTGGGTGAACAGGAAGTTGCAGGGCATAGGGTTTGGAGAGGGTTAAGGTGCGGCAGGTTAGGGCATGGTGATGCTGTGAGCTGGTTAAGGGGATGGGTTGCCTGAAGAGAGGAATGGGCCTTAATTTGTAGCCACAAGATGAGAGAAAGAGAGAGGGAGAGGTGCAACTGAGGGATGGGGCAAGCAGAAAGAGAAAAGAGGGAGAGGAGAGAGAGGCGGGGGGAGAGAGAAGAGAGAGAGAGCAGAGAAGAGAGGGGAAGAGAGAATCGACGCAGGGAAAGAGAGAGA
>JAOXJP010230214.1:0-10827 GCA_025762735.1 Platanus orientalis
CCTGTAATAGTTACCTCTAAATAGTTTTATTCTATTTTCATTTTTTTTACTTTAACCACGTTCTCTCTCTCTCTCTCTCCATATGTTGTTTTGATTTTCTTCAACCAAATGGCGAACCTTGTTTCTTTCTTCTCCATCCGAATCCAACGCCTAAAACGTAAGACAGTGAACGCCCTTCTGGTTTTTGGGTCATTGTCTCTTATCTTTTGGTTTTGGACATCACCTCTGATTGCCTTTCCAAGAGCATGATTGCAACACAAGCTACACAAATACACAACAACGGGGAGACCAGGCGGGGGTATCTCTTCTCCGGCGATAACAACAGCTACATCAGGACTCGATACAATAGCTACATCGGGACTCGACATGGCAATTACTACTATAGATAACATGTATGAAAAACTTCTTAAATTGATATTTAATTTCGTGATTAGAATACATTCTTGCAAATTGCAATCTTGCTCTAGAATATAGAACTTGATGTTCTTGGGCTGTATACTGTTTTTTGCAAATTTTATAAAATTACAATAATACCCCTGCTAAAAAATTCGGGTTTACGGGCAAGGAGGTGCTGCTTCCCTGTAACCCCCGCCAACTTACCACATATCTAACTAAATATTTGTATCTGTTTATCTTTGCCCCCGCCCCCCGCCCCTCCCCCCCCAAAGATAAATTCCTGGTGCCACTGCATGTCGGTTCCTGGGTCGTGTCAAACATTCCCACCCCTACTTTTCTTCAATCATATGAACGGTCAAAAGGAGTCCCATTACAGATTCAAAAGCTCCATAAAATCTGTCTGTTTCTTGGACGATTACATATCATCTGAACAGGCTTATTATTGTCATTGACCAATTATTAGATGGGTTCCGTTTAAGTAGTGAGTCATTTTGATTCTCTTAACAAAAAACAAAAACATGCGGTGAGTAATTGGGGTTAGGGGTATCAACGGAACTGAGAGCTTTGCCCAGCTCAGCTCAGCTCAGGCTAGTCATCCAAGGAGTTTAGGCTCAGGCACGTATCATTTAGATTGAGTGGTGCTCAGCTCAGGTTCAGCTTGGCTCACCAAACTCAAGCTCAATGCTTCAGGCCCAATAGTCCATGGATGAAACAAGCTATTAAAGGTTAAAGATATAGTTGGTTGAGTTAAAGACCATTAACGAGTTAAGCTTTTAATAGGTTGAGCCTAGTGCAGCTTGGCTCAGATTCATGTAACTAAACAAGTTCAATTAGAGGCTTGAGTTCTCTGCGAGCTTCTAACAAGGCTCGAGCTCGGCTTATTGACAGCCCCAATTGGGGCCTAGGCCCATACACCTGTTTGTTACTCCTTACCCAAGACACTATACAAGTTAGTTTTCCACCATAGGGTTCTGGATAATTTGCATGAGAATTTAGGCGGCAACCTAAAATGCTTCATTTTGTTCCACATAATGTGCTCTTTCTGCGACAAGTTTCAGCCCAAGGGTCTCCAATTCACATGGAAAAAGGTATTCTTCTATATAACTCCAGTTGTTAAAACTTCATTGACTGAAATTGCAAAGGCGCTTTTGATGAGCTACTCCTCTAAGGTCTTGTGTCCGTGCTTGTCCATGGTCCACAGCCTAGCACAAGGCACTTGAAAAAGATATCAAGGATAATTTGCAATCAAGGGTATTTCGATATTATACATTGGAATTTTATTTCATACATATTTATTAAAAGGAGAATGATCATCTGTGATGAAAAAACCTTTGTAGACCTTTCACAGATTAACATATGATGTGTTTATGAATTTGGTGCCTCTTTCTGGACACCTATTTTTTCAACTGACCACTTTTTGTATGCTCTTAACTCCAACACACCTCGTGTTAGCTTATAGTTGCTCACATAGAACATGTGTTTCCTTATAAACCCCTCAATTTATTTTTTATTAATTTTTATTTCTTTGCTTGTTTTTTGCTGGATCATGGATGAGTAACAAGCACTACACTAGGTGGACTAGCTAATCTGAACTCAGAATTATTAGGTTATAAAAGATGACTTGGATTAAGATATTGAACATGTGATAAACTTAAAGCGTACTTTATCAATTAGAGGTAGGGGTGGGCATGGGCTAGGCCAGACTCGGGTCATGGTAGGCCTGGGCACAACTTCAGGCCTCAGGCCAGACAGAGGTAAAGCCTGAGCCCAGGCCTATCTCGGGCTCAGGGTTTTGTTAGGCCTAATTTGGGCCAGATTTTTTGGGGCCAATTTTCAGGTTGGGTACGAGCTGGCCTGGCCAGAGTAAGATTGTGTAAGGCCCCCATCACATTGCAGTAACAGTGGGATCTGAAAGTGGATCCCCATCAAAATCTTTCATTTTCCTACCATTAAGAACTTGGGTAACATATGGTTAATTTGGAATTGTTCATATAAGTACATTTGAGCAGGTCAATAACACACTTGGTTTGTGTAAGATATAGACCAGCTCTGGTAAATGTAGCCTTAATGCCAAGAAAATAGTGAAGATGTCCTAAATTCTTCATAGTAAATAGTTTATCAAGAGCAACAATCAGATGATTAAGATGTACATCACTATTACATGTAATTAAGATGTCATCCACATATACAAGTAGGAGAATTGATATCTCTTGCTTGTGATAAGTATACATAGAGTAATTCTCCTTTGAACCAAGAAATCCAAAGTCTTCAAGATAATCAAAGAATCATTGAAACTAGGCACATGGTGCTTATTTTAAGCTATAAAGGGATATATGGAAGCAACATACATGATTAGGAAAATTGGGATCTTCAAGCCCCCTTGGTTGAAGCATGTACACTTCTTCAACCAAAATGTCATGAAGAAGGAGCATTTTGAACATCAAGTTGATGCATTGTCCACTTTTGATGCATTGCAAGAACCAAAGCAATACGTATTGTAGTATGTTTAACTATCGGACTAAAGGTTTCAGTATTATCCAATTCATATTGTTTATGAAAGCCATTTGCTGCAAAACGAGCTTTGTAACAGTTGATTTAGCCGTCAGAACTCCGTTTGATTTTATAAACCCATTTATTTGAGAGGATATGCATATACGAGGTAGGTTGAACAAGAGATTACATTCCATTTAGGAGTAGTCATGGGCCGTGGTAGGCCTAGGTCTGGCCCTATAATTATAGTGTGGGCTCCGGCCTAGGCTTAGGCTCAAACTTAAAAAAAAAAAAAAAAACTTAGGTTGAGGCCTAGCTTTAGTTAATTTATTAGGCTCAGGTTGGGCCTCGGGCCAGCCCATGAATTTAAAAAAATATTAGTTTTGAGAATTAGGTTTGAACTTAAGACCTGTTATATAAAAAAAAATAATGCTCTAACTGATTGAGCTATAAGATTTTAGTAGTTTTTAAAAACTTAGAACACTATATATTTAAATTCTAAAGATTGTTTTCTATTAAAAATCATTGATTTCATTAAGAGACAAACTCAATATCTTTTGCATTAAGCTATTTTTACCAACTAAACTATAAAATATTAATGATTTTAAAAGACTTATTTTATTATATATAATACATATATATTATATATATAAAAGTTTGGGCCTTGGGCTAGGCCCAAGTTGGGCGGAGGTAACCTCAAGCTCGACCCTAAAAAAAAGTTTGGGCCTCGGGATGGATTCAGGCCCTTGTTAGGCCTAACTTGGGCTGGGCTTGGGCTGGCCCGACCCATTCCCACCCTTAATTCCATTCTTTTGAAGGACATCAAATTTAAATCACATCACCATGCACCATTCAGGCAATTTCTTGGCTTGAGATCGAACGAGGAAGGTTCGGTGGGTTCGGTAACCATAGTGGTGGTCAAAGCAAATTTAGGATTTGGTTTGCAAGTGTTAGCTTTGGCATGGGTCACCATGTGATGGGTATAGTAGCTTTGGTTAGTTAGGGTGGGAGGAGATTGTGAATTGCCAGTGAGTGTGGTAACAATGGGTGTGGTAACAAGGGTAGGTGTAGGTGGGTGAGGAGAAGGTGTAGTGTAAGGGTGGGAAGTAGTATCAGTTAAAGAATGAGAGAAACTAACAGGTGAAGTTGGAGTAAGTGTGAGAGGTTCAAAGCTTAATGAAGGAGAGGAAGAGGTAGTCGGGTAATTAGCAATTACACCAGCAGCTTGAATGCATGGAGATGGTGATGGTAGAGGGTAAAATGTGATAGGTGATGCCGTATCCACAGGTAGAGTGGAAATGAGTGTACATGATAAAGACTTAAAGGGGAGAAGGATTCATTAAAAATCACATGTTGTGAAAGGTACACCTGACCATTTTCCAAATCCAAACAACAATAACCTTGATGATTTAGATAATATCCTATAAAAACACACTATTTGGAACGAAATTGCAGTTTATTTTTATTGTAAGGACAAAGATACAAAAAGCAGGCACACACAAATATTCGAAGTATCTGTAACTAGGTGGCCGGTGAAATAATTTTTGATATGAGGATACATAATCTAAAACTTTGGTAGGGAGGCGATTTATCAAGTAAACTGAAGCATTGAAAACATCTACCCAATAGGTATAAGGCATCTTGGCTTGAGCTAAAAGTGTAAGACCTCTATTAACAATATGTTGATGCTTCCATTCAGACATCACATTTTGTTCAAGAGTATGAGGACATGACATGCGGTGAAAAATACCATTTTGAGATAAAAATAGTTGGAAATGAGAACTGAGATATTCTCCATCACCATTAAATTGAAAAGACTTGATTTTGCATGATAAAATATTTTCAACATGACATTTAAATTTCACAAAATAATCAAATGCTTAAAATTTAAAGTGCATTGGGTAAAGCTAGGAATACTTAGAATAATCATTAACAAACAAAATATAATATTTAGAACCATTTATTGAATAATAAAGAGATGTCCAAATGTTCAAATGCACTAATTCAAGTGGTTTAGATGAAGTAAATGACAACAATTGAAACGGTAAATGTGTGATTTTCCCTAATAGACAAGAATCACAAAACTCATGATCTTTAAGAGAGTCTTTAGGCAACAAGAAGTTATGGGATGCAAAGTACTGCATGATCAGAAAGAAAGGATGACCCAACTGTTGATGCCAAATTGGGGATGACACTCGTTCCCTAATGAGAGTAAGAGGTTAACACGAATTATTGTAAAAGTTATGATGGAGTGGAAGAGGATAGAGCCCATTTTTAGTTTTGCCTTGGAAAAATGTCTTCCTCGTCTTATTGTCCTTCACATAAATAATAGTGATTATCATGAGAAAATTGTTGGACAGAAAGTGAGTTAGCAGCAATATCTTGGTAATGAAGAACATTGTTTAGATGAAATTTAAAAGAATTATTATGCAAGAGGGTATAACCGATATTAGAAATGTGCAAACCTGACCCATTACTAATAGTCACCTGATCATGTCCTTTATATTCATTGTGAAGTGCAAGATTTGCTAGATCTTAGGTGATATGATTTGATACGTCACTATCTATATAACTTGTTTGATCATTAGATCGCCCTCTTGCTTAAGCAATCATCGCAAAAGTTTATGTGTACGTATCTTTCCTTCATATGTACGATCCATGCAATAATAACTATTAATGGCCGAGTGCCCTTGTTGTCCATAGATTTGGCATGGAAATCGAGCCTCGTTTCTAGAGTTAGCCAAGTGATTATTATTTGAAGATGGATGAAACACCCCTTTATCATGTGCACGATTATTATTGGACTGAAGCATTCTACCTTTATTGTTAAAATAGGAAGATCTTTTGTCCTTAACATGGCCGGGTGTAAGCTTAGGAGCATATAAAGTGGTAACCGAATTTTCAAAAGCATTTTGCTCTTTATATCACATTTCAGTACTTAGAATGAGACCAACAAGGTTATCTAAAGAGATTAGTGTGCCTCTTGCCTATGTTGAATTTATGGTGCTTTCATAAGCAGGTCTAACCCCATTCATTATTAGGGTAATGAAATCATGATCAATTGGTTTGTCAGCGAGGGCAAAATTATCTACTATACCATTCATCTTATCTAGATAATCAGAGATAGAAAGATTACCTCATTTGGTAGTTTGCAATTATTCTTTAATTGCATTATTCTTGTTTAAGACCGTAATGTAAACCGCTTCTCAAGAGAACATCAAACATCTTGAGATGTGGATAAATGAGCAATAGTGTATATCACACTAGGAGTGCGTGTGGCATTAATCCAGCTACGCAAAAATTAATCTTGTCATTGCTATTCAAGATAGCAAGGATCAATCTTGTTCATTAGTTTGTTATCTTCACTAATAACAAACTATGGAGGATATGTTGTTGTTCCGTCGACAAAACCAATCAGATTGTTTCTCTTATGAACAAGTACAAATTGTATAAGCCATAAGATATAGTTGGTATGGTCAAGTTTTATGGATACCAAATAGGTGATATTTGGAATAGCAACTAGGGAAGAAGTTGAAGAGGCATTAACCATTTGAAAAAGAAAATCGTGAGCTAAGAGAGGCTCTGATTCCATAAAATATTTCGAAAAAGAAAAAAGATTGTATTACAATGACTTACTCTATTTCATGTGTTGCTTAGGCATATATAGAGATGTACATCATATTCTTCCCTTGATTGTGGAGATTGCACAATATTTACAACTATGATAAATTATTGGGAGTGGCTATTGACACCAATCAAATATCTAAGCCCCCTTCCCCCCCCTTTATTTCCTTTTATACCCCCTCCCTTACCTAAAATACCTCTCCCCCTCTCTCTCTCTCAAACCCCCACCCCTTCTTCCTCTCCAACGCTGGCAACAACGATAGCCCCTTTGGCGGCAACCCACCCTTTCTCTCTCTCTCCCTCTTCCTCCCTCCCTCTCCCACATCCTCTTTCTCTCTCTCTCTCTCTTCTTTTTTTTCGGGGACCCAATTCAGCCCCACAGGCCCGAATGGAGGGGGATTGCATTTGGGAGAGGGACCATGTTTTGGCCTGTGGGGCTGAACTGGTCCCCGGAAAAAAAAGAAGGGAGAGGGAGAGGGAGAGGGAGGGAGAGGGAAAGAGAAAGAGGGAGAAGGAGAGGGAAAGAGAAAGAGGGAGAAGGAGAGGTTGAGAGGGAGAGGGAGGGAGAGGGAAAGAGAAAGAGGGAGAAGGAGAGGGAGGGAGAGGGAAAGAGAAAGAGGGAGAAGGATAGGTAGAGAGAGAGAGAGAGAGGGAAGAGGGTGGGTTGCCGTCCGAGGGGGTGCCGCAGCCGCCAGCGTGGAGAGGAAGACGGATGGGGGTGTGGGAGGGAGGGGTATTTTAGGTAGGGGAGAGATTAGGGAAGAGGTATAAAAGGAAAAAAATGAGGGGGAAGGGGACCTAGAAATTTGATCGGTGTGAATAGAAGCTCCCTAAATTATTATATATTCAAAGATATCTAAGATGTGCTGAGTCAACTTGTCAAGGATAACGTCAACCAAGTGTGATAGGAGGAGATGTGAGAGACAACCAGTTCTGATGTGGGATGAGCTGTGAGATATTCAAGTTAGGTTTTTTTTTTTTTTTTTGGGTAAAAAGATATTCAAGTTAGTTGTGAAGTTGCATTGCCATTATATGAAGTTCTAGTTCCATTATTGCTATTGCTTACAACATTCGGACTCTACCCTATCTTTTTCTTTTCTTTTGTGAGGAATGCATCCCGATTTTATTTTTACTTTATCCGGCAAATAGAAGATGATCTAAAACTAAACCAGAGCCAAGGCTCCAAAAGATGCAACTAAGTCATTTGAGGTAGGATTTTCCAACTAACAAGGAAGAGAAGACAGCCAATTAAAAAAAGAACGGACCAGCAAGCCATGCTTAGCAATAGCACGAGCAGATCGATTATCTGATCTTCTCACACAGTTGTAGATGGACCCAAAGGTAGAAAATAAGTTTCTACAATCCTGAATGATACAACAATGACAAGGGATCACTAAATCATCCTTACGTAGGCGGATTGCCCCTGACGAGTCACCTTCTAGATAATGGATCTAAGACCGAAAGAAGACCTAGTCCCACCCCAATTGTTGATTGGGTCTAAAGCATAGCTCATACCAATTAATGGGCTATGTCCCATTAAGTTGTCCAGTAATTAGTCATCCATGTACACCCATAGGTACGTAGCAGTGAGGAACACATGCTCCTGTACAGCCACATAATCTACCATGATGCTCCTCCAATCACAATGCCGAAAAGAACAGCTGAGGGTATTTAGGTCAATACAGATGGGTAGATGTACTAACTAAATGACTAATAGACCCCTTTTAATCACTGCATGTGTGTTAGAAATTAGACGTGTTGGATAAATTGCACACGTGCTGGATACTGGCTCTGTAAAAATTCCTCAACTGCTCCAATCGTGTGGAAACTCCGTACCTATTTGCCTTTTTATCCTGGTATTGAACGGTTCAAAACCCTTAACCAGCCAAAGAAAAAAAAAAAACAGACCAGTTCAAATCCCATTGTAAAGTAAAATCCATGAGGAACTTAAGAGAATACGATAAGTTTTTGAAGTATTTGCAAGAAACATCTCTAGATGTGGCAGACCCTTTTTCCTTTTTATTACTTTGTTATTGTTTGGTTGCGGCTGTAAGTCTAATCAGATTTGTGCAGCATAATTGCATTTCCCCTCTTAGGCTCCCAAGTTTTCTGGGTCCCAATGAAGTGTCCACCAAGTCTATTTCAGATTTCTTTTTTGGGTACATTTCATTTGATTTTTTCTGGCCATTTGGGTCCACAGACCACTTGCACATCTGTACTACGACGGAAAATCCAAGGAGATGCCAAGCACACTACAAATGTGGGGATTCGATCCCTTGACCTCCATAAAGAGAGGATGATGTCTCAACCACCCGGGCACTTGAGCGTCGGCAGCCTGACCCTAACGGTGCAGATTTCATATGATCTTAGTGGGTCTCGGTTGGACTCGTATTCTCTGCGCCAGCTTACAGTGCATCACGGTAAGTCACAGGCACAAAGGGGGTAAGGCCCATACACCTTTTACAGGGCCCCACCACCCTTTGTTACTTACCCTGACGCACCATAAGCTGGCACAAAGGATACGGCTCCGTCTCGGTTTGGGTTCTAAATGCTATCCATATTGGGTTTGGGTGAATATATTACATGACCGTTGCTAATGATTTTGAATATTTTAAGACTTTTTCCTTTATTTTATTGATTACTAATTTCTTCCATTCCAAGGTTTGGAGCACGTTGCGGTAGGGTCCCTTGATTGGTGTTTGGGTTGGCCGAAACCCAGACCAAACCTGACAGATTGCCATTCCTTTGAAGTGTACTGAGTGCTGCAGTAAATATACTGGGTGCTGCAGTAAATAAGAAGGTTTTCTCTAACACCACCAATAACTTTATTCTTAATAGAGTTATTATTGTAATCAAACACTCCTAGAAATTTCAGAAATAGTCAACGATTCTAAGAATGAACCGAGCTTTACCCAGCTCAACTCAGGCTTGTCAAACAAGGATCAAGCTCAAGCTCAGATCAGGGTGCTAAGCTCAGGCTCAGCTAATTAAGAATGAGACAAGTTCAGCTTGGACCAGACTCAGTTCACCAAATTAAAGTATATTACTTCAGGCTCAACTCTTAAAGCCCAATACCCCATGTGCCTAATCTGCTCCTAGAAACTACTTGCTATAATATGGGCTGTTGGGCTTGTTTCAACCAGCTTGTTTGCCAGACATAAGAATCTCTATATATAACAATCTTTTAGCAAGTTGAGACTAATGCAACTTGTCTTAGGCTCACTTAGCTAAACAAGGTCAATTGGATGCTCAGACTCAAACTTTGTGAGCTTGAAACAAGGCTCAACCTCAGCTCATGATAAACTGAGCTCCAAGCTGACCTAGTTTGGCTCATTGGCAGCCCTAATTGGCACAAAGAAAAAATAAAAATAAAAACCACATTTCTTTTCCTGCTCACAACAAATTGAAGGATAGGTGTGTGTTGTGTAGGAAGTCAAGAGTTCATATGCAACAAAATAGAAGGTAAAAAAGGGAAAATAACAATCACACAAAGTTTGGCTTGAAACCTACTTCCATGGGTGAAAACGGCAAAAGATTTTTCATTATGATCGAACATAGATAACAATGAACAGTGTAAGGACATGAAACCCAAAAAAACCTTAAATATAAACCCCTAAAGCCCTATCCTCTGAGGGTCAAATAGGACCCTAAATCAGATCAAGAATATGGATCAAACAGTTCAGTCCAGGGGTGAAACTGGTTATTTCAGGTCATCCGGATTACATCTCGGGTTGAATTCTAGACACTTACCCAAAAAGGTGATTATGAAACCGTGGCTCAGCAGTACAAACTAAAAGTTCCTTTCTTACTATTATGGGTTAGAAACTGAATGAATAACAATTAAAGTAAAGAGTCATAGGTTAATCACAAGAACAAAGTCGTTGGTGTAAAAAACCTCGAGTGTTTGACCTGTTCTAATCGAATCCTCGAAACCAAACATCCCTCTAATACCACTGAGCCATCTCTTACGCGTATTCACATTTGAGTATGAATGCAACTCCTTTAAGTGAGATGATTTAAATTCGGAGAAGAAGCTGTGAGATAATATAAGAAGAAACGTAAGCTTCATGAACAACCGTTGACTGGGCTCTCTCTCTTAACCAACAAGAAAAAGAAAGGAAAACAAATAATTTTTTTTAAAAAAAGGGAGGCCCTACGTTGTCAAGCTTCTTTTTAAGTTTAATCTATCTTCAAAGCCGTAATCAAAGCCCATAGTTTTTCTTCTCCTTGCCCAAAATATAATAAGAGCTTTGCCTGTCAGTTTGCTTTGCTTTGAACCTCATCAGTGAGTGGCCATGGGAAGAGCTCCTTGCTGCG
>JAOXJP010230215.1:0-10827 GCA_025762735.1 Platanus orientalis
GGTACTGATATTCAGCCCCCTGATGTCATCCTAATGCATCAGGAAAAGCAAATTTCCGTATATAATCCCAGCCCAGATGATCAAGTAGCTTCATTCAGCTTGGTTTGGTGGAATTCAAGCCAAGATGAGTATTTATTGAGAATTGTCTTGAATTCACACAGCATTAGACTGAGAGAACCCGTCTTTTATAAAGGGGGTATTTTAGGGGTTAAAACCAAAATACAAAGTAGGGTTTTTTTAACTTCTCTATAAAAAAGAGATGTTTATTGGATTTTTGAAGTGCAAAAAATTGTGGTAACTTTTGGATTTTGTCAAGACTTCTTTTGTGAGAGAGACAAGAATGTATTGGTGTAGAGAATTATGTTCTTTGGATTTTTTTTCTTAGGGTTTCATCTTTGGTTTTAAGAACCCATCATTGTATGTTTTATAATCTCTTTGTTATCCGTTTTAGTGAAAGTTCTTGATCGTCTTCACTTGTGAATGTAGGAAATCTTGTCAAATCATGTTAAACTTTGTGTTGTGTGATTGTTTCTTACCGTTTATTGTTTTCTCATTTTGTTTCATACATCGTATATTTGAATCCGATCTATGTATTGTTCTAGTATGTTGTTTTATCATGACAATTCTCCCAGACCTTGCACCTATTTTCCTTTGGTAGCACTGGAGTGTATCCAAGAGTATTCATCCTGAGGAAGAGTTAAAATATATGTTAAGTATATTAGCTCTAACTCTCCTATCACCTTAGGGTTTAGGAGAGATGATTAATTGCTTTATTTAAGATACACATATATTGATATGTGTCCTTGGACAGGATCACCAGAGTTACTACTCTCACCCATTGGACTAATTTTAATCAAATTTTCTCTAAGAGGAGCACATTACCCTTTAAATTAACTATATGCATTGCCTGGGTTGGTATAGGTCCATATGATTAACATACGGGACCTCTTAGAAGTCGTAATTGAGTTCATAGCTGAAAGATTATATGATCCTTGGCCTTTCTCTTCTCAATGTTTAACCAATGGAATTCTTCTTCTTCTTCTTCTTCTTCTTCTTCTTCTTCTTCTTCAACTATGGGTAAACCGGCTTGGATAAGCCAATGGAAAACTTGTGGAAAGTGGGTGGTTCGGGTCATGAATTGCTACCCTTTTCATGGTTCAATTATCGTTTATTGTACTGTTGAATCATCAAGAGGATCTAACATGCACTATTCAACAACAACAAACAACTGACTGAGGGAAAAGAAATATTCAACAACAACAAACAACTGAGGGAAAAGAAAAAGGAAAAAAGAAAGGTTCAGCACATGGGGATACAAGATTGTAGATCACTCCAAATCTCAAAGCTGCTAATTATTATTAAAACTCATCTGATCTTATTCCAAGTTCTAATCTTATTTTCTAAGTTGTAATCATCTTGTTATTAAGCAACAGCTTAAAGAATACATATTGAAATTACCCAAAAAATATTAATAAGGAATACTTGTAGGTGGCACCAAAGACTCCTTTAATGTATACATCACATCATTTCGTATTCAAATTTGAATAATTTACTCTACCTCTTAGGAATGTACGTGCAGTGCAACCAAACTCTGTCAACATTTGCAACCTTTATGAATTGGAACAAAGCTAGAGCATTTTAGTTGGAATAGACACCGACCTTCATTAATAAATTTGATAAATCTACCTTTTCTAACTCAACATGACCATAGAGGATTGAGAATCTTAAAGATTTATATTTTAAGTGTTGGAATTCCTTGATTTGGCAATGCAGATCAATGCACAGTGCACAGTATAAGAACATGGTCTAGCAATATTCTCGAGATCAATGCACATCACCTAGGGGTTATTTTTATTTTTATTTTTTTCTCCCATTCTCTTGGGAGTGTCTTGGGAGAACAAGCATTCATAAACAGATATAGTTTCTAACAATTTTATACTCTAAGAGCCTGTTTGGCAGCCACCTGTAATGTAACCATTTCATTTGACTTTCTAAAGCATTTGTAGCCATGAGATGATGGTTTCCTAATGAACTCATTTTAATTTATACTGATTTGTTAACTACAATTAGAAATGAGGTCATCATGGTATTTCTATGAAATGAAATGACTTATGTTATCAAGCACAGATCGCTGCAAATCTGAATGAGTTCATTACAAACCATCCCGTTGTGGCTACAAAAGACTTAGAAAACTCAAATGAAATGATTTCATTGCAGGTAGCTGCCAAACACAGTCTAAATGTATTGCATTGGCAGATTTATTTCATGGGTAAGAGTACTTGTAAGATAGGTTTAGGATCAGCTTAATGTTGAAGCAATGTGGTTTTTGGTGGTAGAAAAATACAACCCTATGTTTGCATTAGGATTGAAGATAATAAACATCTTCTAAAAGTTTACCAAAAAAAGGAGTAAATAATTTTGTTTAATGATTGGTAATGGCTTGTTTAGTAGAAATAAATAATATAAGTTAAAAATGACTTGAGGTTGAACTATGCCTCTTAATGGTAATGAGAACTATTAACAGCATTTTAATTCAAGAGCATTACACTATAATTGTTATTATCGTTTAATAGCAATAGCAACAATAAAAGCAACAATTTTCCTGCATATATGCAAGGCAATGAGGAGAAGAGGCCCTCTGTGTGATGATTTGATACTTGCAATAGAAGGCCATAAGGGACTTTGAGCCTCGTTCATGGACATTACACCACCTGATCTATTTAGGATCAAGTTGAACCATTGTAGAAGGCAAGCTACCCCTCCTCTTATCAGCCCATTGTCTTTCCCTCTACAATATATTCACAAAAATAACGTCTTGTTTATTAGTCATAACGGCCATCATCCCGTCCTGGAAGGATAAAAATATTTTTTAAATATTTTAATAGTAGTCACTTGGGATCAAAGTTTTATGACCATCAAACCTGTTATTTTTGTTATTAACTAGCGGATCACCCCGTGCTCGCAGAGGTAACTGACCCGTGGAGGGAAATGTGGAGATGTACTTGACCCGTGGAAGAGAGAAACATGGAGATAAAGAAACGAGGTGGAGAGGGAAATGTAGAGGGAGAGAAAATTTAGGAGAGTGGGCCCACTTTTCAAGTCTAAGTCTACAGCATGACATTTGTATAAAAACTCCCACCTAAGTAGGAGAAAGAAAATATAGCAAAGAAGTGAAGTAGTTAGGGTGAGAGAATGTAAAATGTAAGGGAAGTGAGTGGATAAAAATTAGGAAGAAGGTTGAAAGTGATTTTAGAAATTAATAGAGAAAGATGGAAACGTGGGGGATGAGGTTATCCACGTGGCATTCTCTTAAAAAAATATTACATTCCAAATAAAAAATATAGAAAAGTGCTAGGCAAGGAACCCTTTGTTTTAGTTTATATAGATTATCCCATAAGGTATTATAGATTGTGAAGAGTGCATGCAGGAAGAAAGCTTGACCCTCCTATCCAGCCCAATTCATGCAGAGATAATCACTGTAAGGGCCAATTACAAGAACAAAAACAGCATTTGGATTTTGGAGGGTGCTTTGGTAGATACAATCCACAAGCTGTTACAGTTTCGTTAAGGGTGTGTTATACTTATGAAACCAGCCTTTAGTTGGTTTTTCCTTAAATCATGATTGGATCCAAAGTGATTACTTTGTAATTAGGATCCTCTCCCGCCAACAAGTATTTTTATGGATAGAAGAGATGGACACATACCCCTAAAAATGATTTTCATTTTTTTTGGAGTATGTGCCACCTCTCTTAGTCAAAAGAATACTTGTGGGCAGGAGAATATCCAGAATAGATTACTTGTACTTATCAACCCAGTATGGCGAGATGAAATTATCTACAACTCTAATCACCATACAGTCCAAACGAGCTTATCACAGCCACTAACGTAGTAAATATGGAATTTCGTCAAATCACAATAACTTTTGGGGCTATAAAATGACCATTAGGACTATAGAAAGATTTAGACTCACTTGTGTTGCCTTCATTGTGGCACTAACTCATATCAAATTAGTGAATGGATAAAAAATGCTCACCTTAACGAATGCTAATCACTGTTCCTTGTCAGGCGGTGGACACATCAGCGCCGAAAAGTGAATATGCACCCCTCAAAAAAGTGAAAATCACTTTTCAATGCTGATGTGTCAGCCCCTAACAAGGAGCAATGATGAGCATTTGTTAAAGGAAGTGTTCATAAACCGATCACATCAAATTATAAATACTAAGTTGATACTCAACTCAACAATGCTTTATCCTGATTGCTTGGGGTTGGCCACTAAAAATTAGGTGAGAACGAATCTTGTGAAAACGGCATCAGGATACGGACACATCAGCACCGAAAGGTGATAAATGCCCCACAAAAAGTGCAAATCACTTTTCGGTATTGATGCATCAGCCCCTCTGGTGCCGTTTTCATGGTTCTCACGATATTCGTTCTCACATAATCCAAGTCCATACTAAGTTGATACTCAACTGAATTCAGCAATGCTTTATCCCGCTTGCTTGGGGTTGGCTACACGAGTCTTATTTGGCCATATATGGCAGGATATGATCATATTATTTTACTATGAGAATAGATTTGACAGCTCAGAACGGTACAATTCTCCATGCAGCTTAAACCATTTTCAAATAATCATCATCATCATTATTAACATTAGACAAGTCTTATTAGGCCCAAGAGAACATTCAAGGAGACTGTTTGCATGGTGGATCTCAGGCCATAGATTGTGTCTCATGTGGAGCCTAAGGCAGGTAAGGGTCCTTCTCCCCGTCCATCTTACTTGGTACGAGAAACCTCAGCCTCACACAAGTTCAAACTTCGATTTCTCTAAAGAATACTCCAATCAGGATTCGACACACCACCTTACAAGGGTGCTCTAGTCATTTTTGCAGGGACTCCTTCCTTTAATTTAGGTGTAATGAACAAAATACCATTTGCGAGGACAGTGGCATCGTTGGTGGTTCTATAAGGAAATCCCCTTTTGTCTTGGGGATTTAATAGGATACATTGAGGCTTTACAACCAGGAACCAGCAAAAACACTTAAGACTTACGGGTGCAAATAAACCGAATATGAACCAGATATTGGCATATATGTATTCAGTTCATTTATATTTTGGATATATCTGAATTCGAATATTAATTTGGTGGTTATTTTAAAAGTAGGTTTATATTCGTATTTATTAAGTTAGTCAAATATTGGATACAAATCAATTACAAAAATTCATTAGTTTAGGTTCATATATTCATATAGGTGAAGCAATGGGTTACGGTTAACGTTAAAAGTATAATATGACAACTAATTCAAAACCAATCATTAAGTATATATATATGTATGTATGTAGTTACATACATAATATGACTACTAATTTAAACCAATCGTTAGGTATAAAATATACGATATATAAGGTCATATATATATAAAGGAATACAGATATTTAGCCAGATCAGATTTATATAAATCTATACTCATTTCGTTTATAATTAGATAGTTTTGAACGACCAATTATTTAATCAAGGATACACATGGGTTCATATTCAGTTTAAATGGACACAGATATGTACTGAACAGGGATAATAATAGGATATTCGCAGCCCTACTTGGAATAGAATTTCATCTCTCACACAAAAGGGCAACAACCATGGCCATAGAACCTGAGTCTTTCATCAACCCAATAGACACAAGGTTAGTTCCCATTCAGCACCCAGGAGAACTCCATCACTGCTTATAGTTTTTAAATCCTAACTCGGCTTTCTATAGAAATTGACTTTGTTGCAAATACTTTATTTATGGAGTAAGAGCATAAAGGGTTTTTATAGTTCCAATATTAGCTGTTCTCTTCGTGCACCCCTTGAGAAGACCTACCAAGCCCTCACCAAGCGGTTAAGCAGTTCATGTCATCACCAAAAACAACCCCATCCAATTTTAAACCAATCCAACTGTTTACAATGGAAACCTGACAAGTCACTAAATCCACTCTATTTTAAGCTTTGGAATCCCAAAGCTCCTCTCGTGTCCAAATTTAAGATTGTTTAAAGACTGTTTAGAAGAATCACAAATCTCTAAATCAGACAAAGCTTTAAGATCCCCATGTTCATGTTCTCTGACTCCACAAGTATCTCTAAATTCCCTTCATAGGCCCATCCGCACTGCTTCTCGTATTATAATCACTGTAACTCTCATAATATAAATAAGGGTCATAATGGACAGAAACCTACCTACATTGTAGTCATTGTTGCATGGGTTGAGCCCGTGGCTCAATGGTGCAGTGCTCTATGTTTCGAAACGGGTCAACCTGGTATACAAGCTTGGATTACCTAGTCTATAAGGGGGGAAATGCTAAGAAAGAAGCAAAAAAAAAAAAAAAAAAGCAGATACAGTAGTTGTATGCATATCTATGAAAACCCATTTGAAATAAAGATTGATGTGCTCACAAGATTGAGATGAGATTAGTACAGCTAACAAAGATCTACAAAAAGATCTAGTTCAAAAGGAAAATAAAATGTATGTGGTAGTCATCATGTCAACACCATCACATAGATACTAAAGTATTTAGTGTATAGATATTTGGAAGATCTCAAGAGGTTGGCGACACCCATTAGATTATGTTGTTTGAAGATTATTGCCTGATATTTAGGTAAGTCAAGTCCTTTGAACCTCTATCCTCTCAAATCTAGGGAAGAGGTCTTCTGCACAACCCCCTTAAAAAAGTCCAGATTTGAGTTTCGTGCTCCTTGGTTTTGCATAGGCGTGTGTGAACAACATTGCCTACAATGCAATTCAAGGCCTCTTGTTATGTACTCTAACCATAAACAGACCAGTAAACCATCGAGATCGCGTATTGGAATTGAAAGAGAGGGGAGTTTAGCTTTTATTTTATTTTTGAGCAATACATGAGATGGGCTTTGTATAGTCAAGAACCAGCAAGTTGGCTGACAAATTAAGGAAAGGAAGTATCCAGTAAGCTTCATATCCTTTGGTCATTCTAGGCTTATGACAACCTATACACATTTTTATAACACTCATTGACAAAGGAAAATGGATGGTCTCTAGACAAAATTATTCTCTTTTCTATTCTAATCTCCAACCACTTCAGCACCCTTGGAGAAACCAATTAAACAAACATAAATATAGCCAACTTTTATTAACTATTTTTATAATAATTGTGAATCGGAGAGCTCATCAATTTAAGTAGTTCTCTTCATGGTTGCAGAGATACATGCCAGCAGTTCTTCTCTTCCTTGTCCTTCTCTTGCCCAATTGCCACCCAACTCTCAGTTATATTCTCACCAGTTTGTTTCTTCTCTACAAAACCCATTCAGCATTACACCTTAGCTTCAACACCAAAAAAGAAAAAACTCTTCTTGACTTGTATTTATATACATACCATATATTAAGTTAAATGTGGTCTGTTGCTTTATGTACTACAGCCTTGCTTATCATATGCATTACATATTGGGTTTACAGTTGGAGGAATCCCAGATGCAAGGGAAAACTCCCACCAGGTTCAATGGGTTTGCCATTACTTGGAGAGACCCTTCAGTTCTTCTCCCCCAACACCTCATCTGATATTCCTCCTTTCATCAAAGAAAGAATGAACAGGTAACTTTAGCAAGAGTCCCCTCCATTTTCACATCCAAAAAAAAAGGAAGTAATTTCTCCCATCTAAAACATGTTGTGATATCACTTTTCAGATATGGGCCAGTGTTCCGGACAAGCTTGGTGGGTCGGCCTGTCGTTGTATCGACAGACTCGGATCTCAATTATTTCATCTTCCAACAAGAAGGCCAGTTATTTCAGAGCTGGTACCCAGAAACCTTCACAAAGATCTTCGGTCGACAAAATGTGGGTTCTTTGCATGGCTTCATGTACAAGTACCTCAAGAACTTGGTACTGAATCTGTTTGGCCCTGAAAGCCTTAAAGAAAAGCTGCTCCCTGAAGTGGAACTGATGGCACACAGAAATTTACATCTGTGGTTATGCCAGGACTCAGTGGAATTGAAGGAAGCCACTGCAACTGTAAATTCAGCCACTCTTGACTCTTTTCATCATCAGAAACTCCCATGCAATGTTATCCTGACCATAACTGTTCTTTGGCTGTCACAGATGATATTTAATCTGACTGCAAAGATGCTGATCAGCTACAATTCGGCCAAGTCTACAGAGAATCTGCGGGAGAATTTTGTTGCTTTCATGCAGGGACTAATCTCCTTCCCTTTGAATGTCCCCGGCACGGCTTACTATAAATGTTTACAAGTACATAAGAAGCTTCTCCTTCCAATCTTTGGCATATCAAAAGCTTGTCTTCTGCATTTTTGGTTAATATCTATTTGCATTGTTGGTCTCAATTGTTCTTCACTTTATCCAGGGACGGAAGAGGGCAATGAAGATGCTGAAGGATATGCTACAGAAGAGACGTGCTATGCCCAATAAGCAGCAAGAAGATTTCTTTGACTACGTCATTGAAGAACTGAAGCAAGAAGGAACAATCCTTACAGAGGCAATTGCTCTGGATTTAATGTTCGTTCTTCTCTTTGCCAGCTTTGAGACAACTTCCTTGGCTCTAACTTTAGCCATTAAATTTCTTTCAGACCACCCTTCAGTGCTGAAGGAATTAACGGTATGTAACAATAATTTTACTATCTTCAGTCTATTAGTCTGTCTTTCGCATCCTTTGAGTTGATCCCAGATGACATGGTTTTAAATGTTTTCTGTTTTCTATCAGGAAGAGCACGAGACAATTCTAAGAAGCAGGGAGACTGAGGGTTCTAAACTTACATGGAAAGAATACAAATCAATGACTTTTACATTTCAGGTTGGCCCAAGCAATCCCGTTTGTTTCCAAGTCTTGGTGTTTCATGTAATGGCTTGGTTTACAGATAAACTAACAAGTTCAGTTGCAGGTTATCAATGAAACGGTTAGGCTTGCGAATATAGTCCCCGGAATTTTCAGAAAAGCATTAAGAGATATCCAGTTTAAGGGTAAGTTCACCTTCAAAGACTCAAATTCTAGTTGCATTTCATTCTGAAACACCATTTAAGCAAATTGGGTTGCTGCAGGATATACAATTCCAGTAGGCTGGGCAGTTATGGTCTGTCCGCCAGCTGTCCACTTGAATCCTGACAAGTATGAAGATCCCCTTGTTTTCAATCCATGGAGATGGGAGGTGGGTCAGATCTTTGGGATTGTCTTTTCTTTTCTTCCCTTCTGTTTTATTTTTCTTTCTTCAGTTCAAAAATAAATAAATAAATTATTTTGTATCCTTTCCTTCCTGTATGCAGTTTACTGCTAGCAATGAATTCAGTTGGAGATTTTCTTTTATATTTCTTCCTTCCTGGTCCTCACCTCATAATAACAACAATGTGTCACACAGGGTTTGGAATTAAATAATGTATCTAAACATTTCATGGCTTTTGGTGGAGGCATGAGATTTTGTGTTGGAACTGATTTCACTAAGGTGCAGATGGCTGTCTTTCTCCATTGCTTGGTTACAAAGTACAGGTAAGATCACACACACACAGTGTGAGAGAGAGAGAGAGAGAGAGAGAGAGAGAGAGACTGATCTTTGTGACATCTGGATTTTTCAGGTGGACAGCAATCAAGGGCGGAGACATAGTCCGTACTCCTGGTTTGGCATTTCCAAATGGTTTTCATGTTCAGATATCAGAGAAAGCATAAATGAAAGCAATCCGAATTGAAATATCACACCATCAGAACATATTGACGCAAGAATGTGAGTTACTTGTATAGCTAGAAAGAAGTATACTAGGATGTTCCAACCTACCACCTTTCACCGAACAGAATTAATATTTACAAGCTGCAAAGGAACGGTATACAGAATCTTCAGGCAGTGTTGGTTAAGGAAGACACAGTTACAATGGTTTCTTTTCAAACCAAAACCGGGTTGAGGATGTTTTCTGCTCCCAGATGCATAAAAAGTTTCGTGAATATAGTTTGGACTTTGAGTTTTATCTCAACATATGATCTTGAACCAAAAAAAAAAGAAGAAGAAGAAAAAGAAGAACTTCTTATCAATATGAGAATCTACATGAATCAATTACTGTAAATGCTTCCATATCATCATTTTGTGCAAAATACCTTTTGGTTTGTGCTTGTTAATACATGTCTTGTTCTTCATTTTGTCTGATAAACATGAAATACAATGTTTGTGCTTGTTATACATTTCTTGTTTTTCATTATTTCTGATGATTTTGAATGATTCTTTTATAGTCTTCCTTCTCCATTTTGTATAAGAACTAACTCCAGAATAATTGTTTTATATTTTTTTAAATTTTCACAAATTAACCACTTAATCCAAGACAAGAAGGCGCAGATAAATCTAGCTTGGCGAGGTCTCACACAAATTGTGCAAGGAAATTGACCATACTAATGTTGGGATTTAAACAGACACAAAGAAAGCCTTTTCTCCAATGGATTTGCATGATCCAACAAAGAAGAACATCTTCCCCTAAATGCTCAAGTCATATTTAATTAACAAAGTTCAAAATAGATTTGTTTTAGTTTTTAGGATAACTTCCAATTTTTTGAATTATAAGTGATATATGTGGCATGTGAGTACACTGAAATAATTCAGAAAACAGGTGAATCAGTTTGACTAAAAGGCTTGCCGATATTCTTTATCAAAACCAAATTTTAGAACTTTCTTATTTTCTTGTTCTCCTGCATATGAGAATTCTTTTGGGGCTCTACATTTAGAGAGCTCCCAATAACTAGGCTTTATGATCCAGCCAATAACCATTAATTGGGAATATCAATGGTTGTCCAGGTCTGTTGAATAGGGGTGGGCATGGGCCGGGCCGGGCGCGGGGG
>JAOXJP010230216.1:0-24811 GCA_025762735.1 Platanus orientalis
CCCCACAATAATTAGGGATAAGCTACAAATGTCATATAGAAAGAAAATCACAACTGGGGCTTAATTTAAGGATTCAAGAATCAGTAAATTAGGGGATTTAGGCTTAAGAACTTGGTTAGGGAATAAAGAATTGGTTTAAGATGGGTTTCTTGATTTAAAGAAAAAACATGATTTAATTTAATCAATTAAGAATTAATTTAAGAAGCCAAGAATGCAATTCTTGAATCAAGAGAATAATAGAAGTAAAAAAATCAATAGAACAAGAAGAAAGATGAAATCAAGAACCAAGAAAAGAATAAGAAAGAAGACAAAGGAAACATTAAAATTAAATTAGAAGAAAGTAGAAATTAAAGAAAGAAATTAAGAAGTAAAGAATAAGATTAAAAAAGAGGAAGAAGAAAGGAGAAGAAAAGATGAGAAAGATAGAGAAGAAACACACCAGCCACATGGCTCTTCTTCAATTATTATCCATTAATTCAAAACTTCCGTAGAATAGAGGAGGTTAGTCTTTATAAAGACCTAATTAATAAAATACCAAAAGATGATTAGAATACCCCTAGACAAGTGTTGTACAGCCAACACTAAAAAACCCCTAACAAGTTATAAAAAAAACATGCAAAATGCTTCTAAAAATTGCAAATAACTTCTTCCCCATGGCATAAGCCTTATTACATTAATTTCCCCTCTAACAAGCCCATAAAACACATAAAATAAAAGCTGAAATTAAGTGGGACAGCAAGTCGTTCTCCTCCAATTTCCCGAAAACTTAGGCATTGGCTTCCACAGAGGATAAGTTTTTCCAAGCCACTGTAAAGCTGTCGCATCACCATTCCAAACCAAAGACAACAAAACCAGAGGAAGAAACAACTACTAATGGCAGACTTCCAATCCCGAAGAAGACCTCCTTTACGGTCATTATCACACTCCTTACACCTCCTAGCCCAGAAAAGAAGTAAGGACTTAGTTATTTTGTACACTTGGAAGGAAGGCTTGGCTGCATTGTCAAAAACTCTTTTGTTCCTCTCTTTCCAAATGGACCAACACACCGTTGCAGGGACCAAGCGCTAAACCTGTCAGCTTTTAGGATTCAAGGCTGAAGTCTGCTAACTAGATAGAAGGGTAGGAATATCTAATGACTTCACCCAAGACAGTCTAAAGTCTTGAACCATTGCGTTCCAAACCTCCGCTGCAAAAAGGCACTAAATAATGGTATGAGAAACTGATTCCCCATCTCCATAGCAAAGCAGACAGATATTTGGAAGATACATCCCTTTGCGATTGAGATTGTCAGTAGTGGAAATTTTTCCTAGGGAAGTAGTCCAAAAGAAGAATTCGACCTTTAAAGGGGGAAAATGGAACTAGATGTCCCTCCAAGGGATGTTGATGACCCACGAGGACTCAACGAGGCTAAAACAAGATTTCACAGAAAGTTTTCCAACAACATTAGGAGACCATATACATCGATCAGGTAAAGTCACATTAGGGGCAACAGTGGATAACTGCTCCAACAATGGACATGTTTTATTCTCCTCCCTTTATATTAGTTCCCCTACTCCTTTCAAATTATTGTTAAATTTCTGCATTACTTTCCCTTTATTTGCTTGATGCCTTGATTCTTACAACTTTTCAAACCAGAAAATTATGGGTTACATTACATCTGAAATTGCCCCATACTGGAGTCCTCGTTTCTCTGATAAATTTTAGGGGGTTTTCTCCTCTATTGGTCCTCTATAAAACCCCTCAAACTCCCTCCTGACTCCCTTAGTTTTCCATTGTTAATTAAGGAATGCTCTGATATGAAATAGGGTTTTCTGCACTAAAGTGCTTGCTGGACTGTTCTTATATTGATTTGACCTATCAAATCTATTATGATGTTGATGAAATTTTGAACATAACACACTATTGGAGGTCATATTTTACCCCTAAATTTTTCATAAAACTCAGATGCACAACCAGGGAAATTTGGTCATTTCACAATTTCAGGAAAGTGATACTACTGGTTGAAATTTCAATCTTAAAATTGCTTGTTATTCCTTGTTAACCCACTACAGCAGCTCCTCTTCCCATACACCTGCATTAATACTTTCCTAGCACCATTGCAATGCTACATTAAATGATGGATTGTCTCTGCCTCACTACAGCATATGCAACACGTATTGGGAAGGATATGGTGTCTCTCTATGAGATGATCAATGGTTAAGATCTTATAAAAGCAACCTTGGACGGTACTGGTGTCTTCCAAATAAATGTTGTTGGAAAATGATCTGTGTCACTTTGGTCAAGGTGCTTGTAGAAAGTTCTAACCAACAATCCTTCATTGGTCTCTTTTGTCCACTTCCTTTTATCATCTCTGTCAACTTCTTGTTTGGACCCCACAAGGCTAACAAGTAGAGCTGAAACTTCATCAACTCCCCAATCATTTAGATTTCTTCTCCATTGGGGGCACCAGAAAGATCCATTGTCTGAGACATCCATAAAGTCTTTCACAAGAGCCTCAGTGTCCACTGACAAGAGAAAAAGAGAAGGATACACCCTGGCCAAAGAGGAATTTCTGCATCGTATGTCAAGCCAAAAAAGAATTCTTTTTATCTTTCTCCAGTCAAAACAAATACAGGGAGAAGTCCTTATAGACCTTCATAATTCCTTTCTAAAGGTCTGTCCCACAACTATCTGAGACCTCTCTACTGTTCAAACCCAAGTCTCTATATCCTTACTTTGCTTCAATGATAAATCCAGCCATCACAAAGTATATAAATAAGGGTTCTCTTTATTGTGAACAACTGGATTGAGTTTATTAATGAAACTTTTATTTTACAAGAAAGTTGTGTGTTTTGTGTGGATTCTGGAGTACTTATTATTAGGCTGGAGGATCTCCTCTACATCCTGATTATAGACTTTCAGATTCAGCTATGGGGCCTAGCTCCACTACTTCTTTGTGATTCATAGGTTACACACTGGTTTCCTTTATAAATTTTGATCACACCAGAATTATCCTAATTTTCTTTTCTTTCTTTTCTTTTCTGGAAATCTGAGTTCAGTTGGTTTTTATCAGCTCTTTTATAAGTTGGGTTTTTTTTTTCGGTGAATAACAAAAAATATATTAATAGAAAAAGAAAAGAAGAAAAGAACATACAAGGAAGCCAAAGGCTACAACCAACAGACCATAACAAACAACAGAAAAAACACACTAGAAACCACATCAACAATTAGGCAAATTATCTCCATCAAACCGACTATCCCACCCAACACTTCACTTAGCTAACTTGTCATCTAAAGAGATTTGGCCTCTTGGAACATGGAGTACTTCTGCATTCAGCTCCTGATAAGGGATCTAATTAACAGAATAAAGTGATTCATCCTCCACAAACCACATTTGTCACGCCTTCCCTAAAAGATAACCGCCAAGGAATCCCCTTCAACAATACAATCTCTTGCCTCTTTTAGTTTCGCAAGTTTCAAGGCTTCTAATAACCCCATGATCTCCGCATGAATAGCATCGCAAACCCCCAGCGGACCCCCTATAGCTCCATTGATTTGGCCTTGAGAATCCCGCAACACACACCCAAAAGCCACCGGCCCGGGGTTCCCAAAAGAAGCTCCATCAAAATTGACCTTCCATGTCCCAAGAGCCGGAGGACTGTGATTGGCCTCATTAGAATCCAAGATGCAAGACACCCAATCCCGAACCATATCATTCGAGGAACAATTTTTAAACTCCTTCACCAAGACCCACGAATTAATCTCACAAACAATAGAGTCAATAATCGTCTATACACTTCTATCTTTATCTTCAAAGACTCTTCTATTTCTCTCCTTCCAAACTCCCCACACCACTCCTGATAAAATAGCTTTAAGAAACATTCGCCCCTGAATTCACCTCCCCCCTTTCCCCCATTGATAAAAAAGATCCTCCATAGACCCCCAGCATAACAAAATGAAGGAAAAATGTCTGTTTGAAGAAATTCCACACTTTGGATGTAAAGGCACAATGAAGGAAGATGTGGTTCCCAGATTCAGCATCCCTCTTACAAAGAGGACAAATAGAAGGGGATAAAAGCATGAAAAGCCATCTTCTTTGAAGCACCTCCATAGTATTTTGTCTTCCTAGGAAGAAGATCCAAGAGAAGGCCAAAACCCCAGGAGGGGCCACTGATTTCCATAAATTGGACATAGGGACTTGAGAAGTGAGGGAGTGGTCTTTTGTCAAGATAGAAAATAAAAATTTAGAAAAGAAAACACCATCAGATGAAGGGGACCAAAGGCGGGTGTCTTCTTAATCACTATCCATGAAGACCAAATGGAGATCCTCCATTAACTTTCCTATAATGGGGATCTCCCACTCATAAGGATCCCTAGTAAAAGGGAGGTTCTAGTCAATCTCATTTGTGCCTTGAGAAAAGACCTTGGCCACCTTGGCATCTTTGTGAAGAGCAATACGGAAAAGATGAGGATAAGCAGACTCAAGGATGGATTCCCCTCACCACAAATCCTTCTAGAAACGAATTTTTACATCATTTCCAAGAAGGAATCGAGTATGGGGAAAGGAACAAATGACTCACCTAGATGATTTGTTGCCAACAAAGGAAATGAGAGAGAGGAAGAGTTCGTTTGTAGTCCCACCCATTTTCATCATATTCATATCTACTGAGGATGTTGGAATGCCATAGGTTCCCCTATTCCATCGCGAATCTCTAGTCATTTACCCCTCAAAGCCAAATTTCTCTCCTAGATCCTTCCCAAACCAAGACCCCCTTGTTCCTTAGACTTCATCACCATCTCCCATTTAACAAGATCATTTTTTTGAATGCCTCATTCCCACAAAAAATCCCACTGATACTTTTATATAAGACTTTTTCCATAGACAGATAATACACTGGGATGTTGGATAAAGCCCCCTTAATCAACGTAATACGGCCACCAACAGAAATGTAAGACTTTTTCCAACAAGTAAGCTTCTTTGAAATCTTTTTCACCACCGGATTCCAAAAAGCCACCAACTTGGGATTCCCCATAAGAGGCAAACCCAAGAACTTAATCGGCTAACTACCAACAGAGCAACCCATAACCTCAGCAAAATTGAAGAGACTACTCTCCTCTATCTCTATCCCCACCATACTAGTCTTGAACAAATTGACCTTCAGTCCAGAGATACCTTAGAAGACCTTCATACAGAGCACCATTCTTCTAATATTATCCAACTCTGCATCAAGGAATAGAATCGTGTCATCGGCAAACTGAAGATGGGACACCATGATTCTGTTGTCCTCAATAATAAAACCTTGCCCTAGCCTTGCTTATTCCATCTTCTTAATAATAACACTCAAGCCATCTGCCACAAGAGAGAACAAGATGGGAGAGGGGATCCCCTTGGCAAAGTCCCCAAGTGGCTTTAAAGACACCTTTAGACGTAACATTCATCAAACTAGAAAAGTAAGGCTCAATAATACACCCTTTCACCCAAGTTATAATATTCTATCAATCTGTTGAGTCTATTAATTTTTATTAAAGTTGGCCTCAATTACATTAAATCGAGTTTTACTTAAAGCAAGGTTTTAAAACTCGGTGTCACTGAAAATGTCGATCGCTAACACATCGTGCCAAAATATTGTAAACTCGTGGAGACCTTGGAAACACTGCAAAATCTTTGGAAATATTCAATGATGTTGCCAGAAATGATAAAACAAGCAAAGATACACATTTCTAAACTTTATTATCACTATTATATTACCATATAAAGTGTAAAACACAAAGTCAAAAATAATAATAATAATAATAATAATAATAATAATAATAATAAAAAATTGCTTTTAGGTGTCCTATATTGTTTTTATATTTGATATGAAAGCTAACAACAACCATTAAAGATTTTTACAATGTAGATGCCACTATATTTTTATTCTTTATGTAGAAATTTAAAAAATGGAACACTAAGACATGGTTAATACATTATAATTTATGCATACAATTACTATTTTCAAATAAAATGTTAATGATACCAAATTGGTCATCCCTAAAAAGAAAAAAAAGAAAAAAAAAGGAAAACCCCCTAAAAAAATGCACTCAAAGATGACAAAAAAAAGGATAAAGAAGTGTCACATGCAAGAATCAAAAAGTTATTTTAGGGTGAACATTTTCATACATGTCGACTGAAACATTGTATTTATATGGCTAAGTAATGTTGGTTAAAACAATATGAAATATATTGAAAGTTCAGAAAAGTTGTCAAGGAAACATAACTGATTGGTTTCATTTTGGTAACCATGGAAATGGAATTCCATAGAAATATTAGATATGTGTCAATTTTTAGAGCCATGTTTTAAAGTCCCATTTTTCTGATTTATTGAGTCAACTAGTAATTGAAGTCTAAAATTATTGCTCTGTGTGTTGCTTCTGAAATTCAGCAAACTCTAGTATTCTATTTAGTTAAACTCTTTTTTCTGCCAAATCATCTATATCAAGAGTCGATTGAGATGGTTTAATCATGTGAAACAAAAGATAACGATGGCACTAGTTTGACATGCACTGAATATTGTAGATAAAAACCTCCGATGGGAAGGCCAAATAGTGAAATTATATGAAGGAATACACATTAGACAGAGGATATGGCCATGGACATAACGGAATGGTGAATAGGACTCGTGTAGCATACCACAGATACTTTGGACAAGCCTCAAGTGATTAGTGATGATGATGACAATGACAGATCAACCAATGCAAGAAAACATCATATTTTGAAAGGTATGCATGTAAAATATATTACCAATTTACTTGTTGCTACAGCAGTTCCATTAGAGCTTGGTGCTGTGAGAAGTGCAACCTCCCACCCAGTGGTTTGACCTATCAGATTGAGACCATTTGCAGTATTTGATGGATGTTCTGTAATAATGTTAAAAAAAAAAAAAAATAGGAACAAAATTATCAAGTAGATATTTTAGAACAAACCATGAATATTAATAACATATATAAAAATTCACCGGATGGGACAATAGCAAGTGCAAGAGCATTTTTCTCATCCAACTCAGATGCTTCCTGACTTAACTCATCTAAGCCCTGGTAGACAAGCAAAAAAGTTCAGTTGGAAGCTACATAAATAGCAATATTTAAACAATCTCTTATAAACAAGCTGTGTTGTTGAAGTTATCTTACCAAGAGATCAGTAACTTGTGGGGTTGTTGGAGCAGCACTTTGTTCACTTTGGGTGGGTTCAGGCGGAGTGACAGATGGCTCTGGTTTTTCTTCAACATCTGTCTCTTTCTTATGCTCAATAGTCAAAACTGCTTTGGGAGTAGCTTCTATCCTGGGAGTAGTTCCTACCCTGGGAGTAGCTCCTCTTTCATCATTGACCTAGTGAACAATTAAGAAGATAGGACTCTAGCAGTTAGCAGTTAAATTTTTGTTACATTGCAAACTGTTAACAAAAATTGCTATGGATAGAACCACTGCAACTAGAACACTTAATTATGGCCATCACATCGATAATAAAATTGATATCTAAAGTAACCTATAAATTGTATAGGTGTACACAAAAACGAATATACATTCGAGGTCACAGCAATCTGATTGTATGTCCTAAGCAACTGATCTACTACTTGTGACAATTCTGGAAAACTACAGAAATGGTCATCTGATTGGAGACTAATTACTTACCTAGGAACTTGTAAAAAAGAATCTGAATTTGATTGTATATGATCAAACCCATCTGATCCATTACACTTTTATAGCGATTCAGAAGAATATAGAAAATGGTTGATCTGAGCATATGAACCCTCATGCCAATTCAGGAAAACTATATTTAATGATCATATGGTTGGATCGATCTCACTTAGGAACTCGTCAACAAAAACGTCTATTTGATTGTATGATCTTATCAATAACACTCTCAACTAATAAATCCTACAAGACTTAAGATTTGATCCTTCAACTTGCCAACTCAAACTAGGATAACAAATAACCCAAAGTAAATAAAAAAAAATTTAATAAAAGCCAAAGGATTTAAAATAACAAAAATACCAACTAAAGCCCAATCAGACAATGCCACTTGAGAAGATTTTGAATCTCTCCAAAACCATGAGGCAAGAGGGCTAAGGCCAAGTGCTAAATTGACACCCCTTTATGTTGCAAGATTGATGGGGCCCACAGCACTTTCTCCCTTGTTTTCTCACACCTGCTACACTTTAAGAAGCTGTTCCCCATCACTGATATTCACATCAAAATTGTTCCCTATCACAACGATACTATATATTTCCAAATATTAGCAAATTCTAGAATCACCTAAGAAATTCATTCAAGCACAGAATCACTGACAATCCTCTAATCCCAGTAAATATGTAGACTCTCTTCTTCCATAGGCAAAAACAAATAATCCTTGTATGCATTCATTGAAGAGAAGTATCTACAAAGATCCAAGGCTGGAAAGACAATCTCTTACCCCAAGCCAGTAAAGAGATTTTAATCAAATCAACTGCTACAGCCATCCCTATTCCCTACATATGCAATGTCTTGCTTTTTTCTCCCTAAAAAGATTTGCAAATCAATCAACTCAACTCAAAACAAAACAAAACAAAAAATTGGTGGAATCAAAAAGAAAATGAAGAAAAAATAAATTGGATAAAATGGGACGAGTTGAAGTTGCCCAAAGGAGAAGGCAGCAGGGCACTTAGAGACCTCCATGTTGAAGTTTATTAATTTGTGTATCTCTTAACACCTTAAGGTGTTGAGAGAGTTGGTTAATTCACTCAACATGGTATCAGAGCAGGTTTGGTCACGAGTTCAAATCCAAGCGGAAGTATTTCCCAGGATGAAGTGTTGTGCGCGTGTGTATGCGTTGTGTGGACTCGTGCCAAGCTCCCCAAGAGTGTTCCTAGGCGAGCACAGTGGTCCCCCTGGGGGGGGGGTGTTGAAGTATATTAATTTGTGTATCTCCCAACACCTTAAGGTGTTGGGAGAGTTGGTTAATTAACTCACCAGTACATCAATACACCTCTTGCAAGAGATTAAATAAAGGGTTACAAAGCTTAAGATAGAAACTAAATCAAATCAAAATCATACCTAATTAAACCAAATCAAATCTTGCCTAATCAAATCCAATCTAACAATCTTTATTTTCCTAATACTCCCCCTTAAACGCATGATGATTTTGAAGAAAAAAAATCTTCATGTGTTTGAATTTCATGGAATTTTGTGCCATTGTCTAATCAAGGTGGATGATGCCCGGAGATGTTGAGGATGTGTTGAACTGCAATGAACGATCAATGCATGTCTGATGTGTCGATAATGTTGTGTCAGATCAAGTCACATGCCATGTTGATATTTTTTTATTTTTTATTTTTGGATGGATGGAGGCGCTTGTATGGATGGAGAGATTGAATAGATCTCCATGGACCTTGATATGTTGGGCCACATAGGCTTGATTGGTCTCTTTGGACCAAATAATTGGGCTTCTTTAAGCCAAATTAAGCCTCTTGGGCCAGAAGAAAAAAAAAAAGGACCTCTATGGGTCAATACCTTAATGGTCATAAAATGGCCTCAACGGGCCTAATCACAATGGGCAAAAACCACCAAGCCACAAAGCCTCTTTTTTCTTTTTTTAATAATAATAATAGCATCTCTTCCTCCATGCCACACATGGGCAATCCAATCCCCTGTCAATGAAACATGAGGCAACTACAAAGTAGAGTTGGTTGGCGAGGTGGAAAGTTTGTAAATCATTCAACTGATGAACATGAAGGGGGTGACCCTATAGTTTCACAAATAATTTTCCGAGGCATAGAGGGAACACTACGTAAAAGATCCTTCAGCAAGCCTCATTGATCCATGTTGACACAATGATACAAGCTCATGCTGGTTGTTGCATTCATGTTGCAGTAGTTCTCTTTTCAAGACACATATGGGGTGGACTATCATCCGGTCATGATTCTCTTCAAGAAAATATTCATGGGCATCTTCAGATTAGAGTAGAGATCTCCATGAACAATTCCGATTTGAACAGTACTTCACAAGACAATGAAAAGAAAAGAACCACCAAGTAATGTGATCATGATGAAGATAAGGGGGAGATGTGGTGATTGTTGGCGTTATAAAGAAGCACACATAAAGCATTGTTTGAAGACCAGAGATTGTGATCACACCTGTGGGAATCATTGATTCATCTAATGGTGAACTCATTAGGTTAGGCTAGGCTTGGGAGAATGAAGAGGTTTTTTGGGTGGGCATGAAATGAAAGGTGAAGTAGTAGATCAAAACAAGGAAGCTGAAGTAGAAGAAGAATGTAGTGCTGGGAACAAGATCAATGATGCATGAGAAAGAAACAAAGCCTGGCAAGCGGCATCAAGCCTAGGAGTGATGCCGCCTGTCGTTGAATGGTAAAATGGAAGTGGACTATCAAGCACGATCGACCCACTCTGATACCATGACAAAGTTTAGAAGATGATCTATTGATTGAATTCACTAGTACATCAATAAGCCTCTTGCAATAGATTATATAGAGAGTCACAAAGCTTAAGATAGAAACTAAATCAAATCAAAATCATACCTAATTAACTCCTAAATAAACCAAATCAATTCTTGCCTAATAAAATCCAATCTAACAATCTTTATTTTCCTAATACTTCACGCTTTCAACTTAGCTTTGTTTGTTAAGCAACCTCGGAGGATAACCCAAAAACCCCAAGCCCCATGAATCAAACCGCTCAAATCCTTCTTTTTTTTAATGAATAAAAACTTTATTACCAAAAAACGGAAGAAGAGACAAAAACAAGGGGGGTGTGAGAGATCCCCAAAGACAAGCTACAAGGATGAGGCCACACCCCAAACCAAAACAGCACCCCTACACCTGCCCCCAATCCTTAAGCAACCCCAAAGCATTAGACCAGTCCCTGACAAGAGAACCACAAGGGAACTCCTCATAACCTTTACACCTTCTAGCCCAAAAAATAATCAGGTCTTTGGATCTTCTATACACTTGATAATCCGGCTTTGAGTTACCCCTAAATACCCGGTTGTTCCTTTCCCTCCACACTACCCAACAGAAACTTCCATCCTTGAAGAAGGTTTATCAAGTTCCGGGGAGCTATGAAGCTGACACCAAAATCCTTAGCAATGCCAAACTCCTCAAAACCTTTTACTTCCCAAATAAAGATTTTCTAGAGTCTGAAACAAGAGCAAGTAGTTCTTGGGCTTGGAAATACATTTTGAATATATATATTTGTTGGGTATTTGGAAATGGAGAGAAAATCAGTCTTTGGATGACCCTTGGATCCCTTCTCCACTAAATTCAAGCTCCATTCTAAAACCAATAACTTTCAATTAACTAAAGTCCAAAAATTATAGACCCTGTCACAAGAGATTGGATTATCTCTTCTCTCAGGCCCTTATCTCACCCAAGTTTAAACCAATAACTTGATAATATATATATAAAGATGTTTCTGAGTCTAGTCCGTTTATCATAAAGCTGTTTCTCCCAATAATTGGCCGAAGGCCCTGAACTCTCTTCTTCCATGTGCTGGAATAAATTGTGGGGGTTTTCCATACCCCCATGAGGGCATGTAGAGATTCTCTCCCTACTAGAGAGAGCATACAAAAAAGAATTGTTAATATTAATCCCCTACGCCCACTATGTAAACAACAAAATGAAACTTCTTTACACTGCCTAATTGACTACTCCATTATCCAAAGAATCTGGTTTGTCTTTCCCTATTCGTTTGGAGTTACCCATGTCAAATCCCAATCTTTTGCCAAATGGCTCAAAGGTAGGTTTAACCCAAGTTTTGGAAATAATCTTTAAACCAAAAGCTGTTTGAGATACATTGCTATTCCATGCTGGTCAATATTGAAAGGTAAAAAGTGCTGTTATCTTTGAGAATATTAATTTTAATCCTTTTAAGTATTGGCTGCTGCCCTTCAAGGGAAGTGAAGACAACCATCCCCCAGCAAAAGCTCCAAGCTCTTAGCTCAAACAAGAGGTGGTCCCCACCCCTGGGTCAAGCTCGAGTTAAATTTTGATGGGGCCATCTCCACTCACAAGGGTGAAGCTGTAGTTCGAGTAATAATCAGAGATAAGAATGGTCGTGTTATTTTTGCAAATTCTGAGAGGAAACTTCTAGATCCTCTTATCATTGAGTGCCAAGCCATTCTGCTGGTTCTTCAGTCTTCCATAGAGTTAAATATGGATAATCTTATTATTGACAGCAATGGAATCGAAGCTATGAAGTTAATTCAAAATCCGACTTCCGACATGCTTTGGAAACTCATCTCTCTTATTCAGGACTGCTTTTTGAAGTGTAATAAATTCTGTAATTTTCAGGTAACCCATGTTTACAGGTCAGTAAATAATGCTTCTCATTGTATAGCCAAGGAGGGTCTCCAACTACCTTCTCCTTCTGTTTGGGTATCAACCCCACCTTGCTGGCTGGAGAATGTTATCTCCAAAGATCAATTTCCTCCTTAATGTGTTCACTTAAAGTTTAACATTAATCTACAATTCTACATAACAAAGACACATGAAGAATTATCCCCATTGTTTCATGTGCTTCCTAAGGCACCAGATATTAATAGCAATCACCCTTCAGATTACGTTCTAGAAGAATCATCAAGTAAACATTGAAGCATACCGTTGTCTGTTGAAGCATTAAAGATCGGGGAGCATCCTTCACATACTCCTCCATTGCTGTAACAAATGATGAAGGGGGCTGCAATTGTTCGTATCATAGTATCATATTAGATATAATAATAGCAGAAAAAGCCAGAGAAATAAAGTAAACTATCAACAAGTATCCAATATTCTAAAGATTAAAAGAAACAAAGCCGGAGTCTGAAGATAAAGAAGGTACAGTACCTGTTCAATTATGATAAACTTCTGCCCCCGTCCAAACTCAAGGCCCGTACAGATCTCATAGAACTCAGATAACCTTTCAGCCTGCAGCAAAATAGAGATCAAATGTTAAAAGAGACCATTAAAAAACAACAGAAAGAATCAAAGTACTGTACTAGTATATACTCAAATACGCAAACCATCTTTTCCTATAGGAAACACATTCACCAACTAAGTACCTGATTTCCTGCCTTTCGATAAATTTCAAGTGCCCTAACAGCATCATGCCGCTGCATCTCAAAGAACTGTTGCAAAAGTATTATTACATGTATAAAACGATATATGGATACAGAAGAAGATGACAAACCAAAAACCCCACCTTGTCAACCAAATTGAGGGTACCATCATTGATTGCGGTGTAAATCCTAACACTTTCACCTGCAACCTGAAAAAGGAAGACATAAGAGGCACAATCGAATGTTATAAATCTACTTATAGCTACAGAATGTTTGTTTAAGATGAATCCTTACAATTGAAAGTGCATACTGAATCACATTATTATAGATAGCGGCTCCCTCTGGCTGCAAAATAGTACATAGTCAGGGATAAGGTAAATCACATACAGCCATGGAAGTTGACCTAGTAAGAATGCAACATTGAAGGAGAAAATCAACCATTGACAACCATATTATCAACAGATGCATTACCTGGCAAGCAAGAAGACGGAAAAGAAGTTGTTGCAAAGCAGGTAACTGCTCAAGCAACTCTGGACTGTCAAGTTCCCTAGTTCTCTGTTAACAGCACATTGTCTAAGCCAAGTTAGCCAATTACCCTCATTACTCACTTGTGTTAGTCAAATTTTCCTAAGAAAATAGAAAACAACATTAAGAATTCCATAGCGATATAAAGCTGCATGCATTAGTTTCATTTATATGTCATCTCATCTTATTATTTATTGTTTTCTGAGAATAGACATTTCATTAAAATAAGCAAGAAGAAACAAAGCAGAAACAACAATTTCATTGGGGAGCTGAATAAAGGCAAAACACAACAAAAGAGAAACAAAGGAAAACAAGGAAACAAAAGATCTAGGCTATATCATCAAAATTCATACTAATGGAAGCCCATTCAAGAATAGAATTATAAACTAAGGCTGTCAAACTGATGGGGACATGGAGCTGCACATGAGTCCCACATTGTATGTGGGTGGGTCCCGTGCGATGGAAGATCATATTTGATAGTGTGGAGCATGTTTTAGGGTTGTTTTATATTTATTTTTATTAACTTTTCAGCATATTTTAAGTTTTAGGGGTCTTATTTAAAGGTTTAATAGAGTAAGATCTTAGTTGCAATTAGTGGAGTTTAGGGAGTTATTTATGAATTTCTTTATTTTAGTAAATGGGGGTTTAGTTGTTAATTTGTGTTTTAATGGGCAGAAATGTGTTATTTTCTTAGTGTGGGAGGCATTATAAACGTTCCCCACGTTAAAATGGAGATGATGAATGAATTTGGATTGAACTTTATGTTGTTTTATTGCTTTTCACGCATGGAGGTGTCCTTCAATGTTTGTGTGTTGCTAGAAAATCCTAAAACAGGAATGGTTTCCTCTTTCAGAGGTTTGTGCATCTAGGTGGAGGCCTAGGCTCTTTTCCCTCACCTTTTTCTCTCTTTTGTTATCAATTTTTTTATCATTTGTTATCTAATGTGCTGCATCATTTTGGTATCAAAGCATGGTTCTCAATTGGCTCCATTTAGGGATGCAAGTATCCAATTATTATCTGAATCCAGTTCATTTTCATGTTCTTTTAAAGCAGATATGGATATACATGTATCCGTTTCAATTAAATGTCCGTTTGTTTAAAAAATATCCGATCATAAGTTATTTTACTTTATAAATACTATTGTAGGTTATGTTGCATTACTTTTAACATTAAGCCTAACCTAACGGATACAAATACATTAACCTAACTTAATGATTTGTTTAATCAGATATATCCGTATTCGTATCCGATATTTGACTAACTTAACGGATACGAATATGAACCTATATGTATCCGATTTGATTAAATATCCAATTATAAATAAGCCGAATTCGGATATACTAATATCCGCATTGAATCCGGCTCATTTGCATCCCTAGCTCCATTCCTCTTCTTCTTTAGTTTTTGCTCTCTTCCTCTCCCTTATCCTTCTTTTGTTCTTGCTGTCCTTTGGAATTAATGGCCTCGAATCAGTCCACTTCCTTCCCAAAATACAACAGGACCATCTCCATTATACTACCAATCTGTGATAGCAACATGAGGGTTTATTCCTCTTTGAGATATTAATGAAATTTGGAGTCTTCAAGTCCAAGGCATCAGGTGACACTGCTAGAGTGATTCTCCTAAGATTTAAGAATAGAATCCCATGGAAACTCTCACTTACAGCAGTTTGGGAGTCCAGAATTTGTTCGTGGGATCTACTGAGGTATGCAATTCCTAGTTTAGCCTTGGTTAGAATCTTATTGAGGAGCTGTTTTGGTCTTTTGAAATGTTTTAAACAAAAAAAAAGGATATTTTGTGGCTGGCGGCAGACTTGGGAAGAGTCCACGTAATCTAGGACTGTTACATTTTGGGAATTTGAAGTTCTCTTCTTGGAAGGAAACCTGCGACCAGCTCTAGCATAATCCCTAATTAAGTGGGATTTTCTACCATGTTTTTCCGAGGCAATTTATCTCCTAAAGGCCCCACACGATTTGGGCTATTAAAAGAGTCCTTTCTCTTTGAAATTCTTTATATTAGAAGATTTTTTTTAGATTTGGAAAGAGGGAAATCGTGTGATATTCTGTGGGGTCCCACCTTTATTAGTTCATAAGATATTGAGCTGTTATTTAATAATAGGAAGGAGTCTATACAATTGCCCACACAACTTGACTATCTCCAGAGAGTCCCTTTTAGTTGCGACTCTTCTATTTATGTGGAGTCTATAAATCTGTAAATACCAAACGTACAACCACATGTGGGCCCTTCTTAATCTCACATAATCACTCTTATTAGTTGTTTACAAAAGGGGGATTCAAGTCAACCTAGTCCACATGCTTACCTTGGCTGAACTGAAGAATCCTAACTCCTTGGGATTTTTATCTTAAAGAAGATTTTTTTCTTTGAAAATTTCAAAGGGGAGGGTGCATGTAACTACAAGTGGGTCCCTCCTAAAACAAAGGAGATTTGGTCTAGGAGAATATTTACACATGGCGACAGGGTTTGAACAAAGAGAGAACTCTTTTCTTGCGGCAAGCTAACAAGAGTCCACACCTATTGTGACTCTTGTCAACTGAGAAATTTTGGAGCAGAAAAGTATTCACGACAGCCTCTTTACTTTGTTCTTGGTAATTGATGCATTGACTTGAAGCTGAATTGAGAAGATTGGCTGCATTTGAAGAGGACTGTGGAACTGTTTGAGATGGTTGGTTGTATCTTCTAAATTTTAAAGGCCTGTGACATCATACACTGGCGGCAGATCTACTAGAGCCTCTTATTAATTGGACACTTGTTTGTTTTGGGAGAGTTTGCATGAAATTAGAGGGCTTCCCTTTGGATTTTTCATAAGGCAGCCTGTAGCATTGATGAATCAGTCATATCCCTAAGAGAGGCTTTACTACAGCATGATGGCATACACATGAGATCAGGCCAGAACAGCAGCCACACATAGCAGGCTTGCATACACTTTTGAGAAGAAGGGGGCATGGTTGGTTTGTTTCATCTCTAATCTTCAAGACCTGAGCATGGTTTCAAATGTCGGTTCATATCGGTAAATGTTGGCCAATATATATCAGTGTCGACCAAGACCGACACGAAATAGCCTTAAACTTTCAAAATTACAATATATCAAGCAAAATGTCGGTCGAATCTATCCTTTTTGCAGAGCAATATTCAGTAATGTCGACATTATATTGACTCAAAAAAGGGGAAAAATACAAGATTCCTTCATTGAGGTCAATTACCCTAAAAACAAAAAAACAAAAAGAGGACGGGGAGGAAGAAGAGAAAGAAGAAGGTAAAGGGTACCTGTTTGCTGGCTTACTGTTGCCGACGTAGTCATTACCTTCGTTATTGCCACAACGGTAGTCGTTGGCTACCGTTACCGTCGCTGAAACTTTGGTCTCCTGTCATCACATCTCTTCCACCAGTAAGTACACTCTCATCTTAGTTTCTCCTCCCTCTCCCCCTCCTCTTCTCTCCCCTCCGTCACTTCTTTACCACGAGTCTTCTTTGATTCTTTCTCGCCCTTCGTTTCTTCTTTCTTTTTTTTTCTCTCAATTCTTCTTTAGAGTCTGAGACTCTTTTATCATCCAGCACAATACACGATTATAATGAAAGATATTATTATTACTATAACACCCTCAATTAAGCTCTATCTATTTACCAATACACCTTTATTTTTCATTGTGTCATGTGGATGATTGGTATCAGCTACTGTTGGGCATTATTACGTAGGCCTGATTCTATTGTTTGGCTTAATGTGTTATGTTCCTGTCCAGTTGAATAGAATCTTTTTCTATTTGAAAAAAAAAAAGTTTAGAATCTATTTGTTTCCCTGGTTTTATGCCGTTGGATTAGAATCAATTTGCATACTGCAGATAATGATGATGTCTAGACCTTTGAATTAAGGAATGCAAGTGATTATTGTAGCTGACCCCAAATAGTTGGGATAAGGCTGTTTGTTGTTGTTGTTGTTGTTGTTGTTGTATGTGATTATTAGGAAACAAATGTTTTGTCTAGGATTTTGTATGTCCTACCGTGTCCTACACACAAAGGTTGGGTGTATAAGGTTAAAACCATTAAAAAAGTGTTCAAATGAACATTTGGTCCCTATTTAAAAGAGGCACCAAATTCAAAAAACCATCACGTGTCATCATGTGATGAGAGGACACGGTAGGAAATACAACCTAGGGGTGTTTAAAAATTATGAAAGTGTATGTCAATTAGATATCTTCATACAACCTAGGGGTGTTTAAAATTATGGTTTCATGTATTTATGGTTTCTACTTGCCTATTAACTTGATTTATGCATATCTTTTAAGTTTACGATCACATGTGTGTTCTTTTAGTATAGTTTTTTTTTTCATTCACTTAAAATTGACAAGTCAATTAATTTTATGAAAATGGCTAAAAAACATGCATAATCATTCAATATACTATTGAATGAACTTTAAATATTTGTATACACCATGAGATATTGCTAAACTAATAAACATATAGCCAAAGTCAAAGCACCTATTTTTCCTCCACAAATATCACATAAAAGATAACATAACTATCAAAAAGATATATTAGATACTAAATGTATATAAATTTAATGAGGTTTAACCTTACATTTTAAGGATCGTGGTGGATTCAATTTCAAACCACCACCCATTGAGATATATTAAAGACAACTTCCATTTCCTAACTGCTCTACTAATTTGAGCATGACTTCGATTCATATATGTTTGGACAGTTTATAAATGGTACACTAGTAAGTGTAGTTATCTATTTTCTTATTTACCATGTATTCATCGCTATATAAAGTAGTTTATATTGGCATATTACCTTAAAAATGTGTATATGGGATTCCTTTATCATCTCCTAAAATATGGATGAAGATTTCTAAATATTTCCCAATATTTTCTAAGTTTTCACAATTTTTACAATATATATTTCCGACATTTCCGATATTTCCGACATATGTCTTATTTTGGCCCAACCAACATTTCCACCGACATCGACATTTTGAACCTTAGACCTGAGACTATCAAGTAGCCTACAGTGGAGCATTTAGTACATATCAGCAGCACTCTGAGGACTAGAGCATCTACACATCTTGGAGGTTTTTTCTATTCACCAGGTCAACTAATTAAGAAATTTCCTCACTGTTCAGCCTATGTCATAGCCTAAACCGCGTGAGTATAGTTTACTATTCATTCATCTAAATGTTAACCCTTTAAAAACCATTATTAAAAACTACTACCAACACCTAACACAGCCCATAATTCAGCTCTAAGCAACTCCAAAGATCAATAACTAAAGTTGACCCATCTTAGACCCTGAGTTTGAACCTAAAGTTGATTTTCAAGTCACTGTTTTGAGACTCTAACAGCATATATTTTAGCCCATAACAATGTGTTGAATTGATTCCTAAAATACTGTTGTGGTTCTATATTTGAGAGACATTTGTCCTACTCCAGTTTGTGGGTCCATTGCTAGTGGACAATGGGTCCTTGGAAACCACTTCCTTTGGGAGCATACATCAAGAGACTTCCTTCAAGGACTTTGGACTCACTAAAGGCGGAATTACGGGAGATACAGGCTGATATTGATGACATTGAGTAGGATAGAAGACATGGATTTGAGTATGATTTCATGGAGCTCAATGTTCTTAGGAATAAACAAAGTCTTCTCATCACTATGATTCGAGAACTTGAATATGAGCAGAACAAGCAAAGAGAATGTGAACTCTATAGTGCACTCAATGCTATACATGAGAGTCTATCAAAGATTGAAGTCTTTATTGACAAGTCCCAACATGACAAGCAGAGAAAGAAGGTTGATTCCAAGCAAAAAAGGATAGAGCATGAAGTTGAACCATCAATGGATGAGGTGGAGAACAAGGTTGAACTGAAAATCAAGTCTTGTTAGAGATTAGGAAGCCTAATGAAGGGGACAAGTGCATAAGAAGATTTCAATGATGATGTTAAGGATGTTCTACCTATTGATGAGCCACTTGAAGAGTCCGTGATGATGTGAGAGTTTTGCATTGCCACCCCATCACATGAGCAGTCCCTAGTTGAAGTTCAAGTTCAAGTTGTAGACGAATTTCATCCCCTTGTATTGATTCCATCCGCCAAAGAGTTCGAGCTGAAAATGATTGAAGAATATCATGAAATTTACCCACTTCCAATCCTTTGTAAGTTAACATGACAGCATGGTTCGAGTTTGTTTGTGATGCTAATATTACCCCACTTTAAAACTAGAGGTTAAGTTCTTTTAAACAAGGGAACTATGATGGAGACATGGAGTTGCACATGGGTCCCACATTGTGTGTGGATGGATCCCATGCGATGGAGGATCACATTTGATAGTGTGGAGCATGTTTTAAAGTTGTTTTATATTTATTTTTATTAACGTTCCAGCATATTTTAAATTGTAGGGGTCTTATTTAAAGGTTTAATAAAGTAGAGTCTTAGTTGCAATTAATGGAGTTTAGGGAGTTATTTATCAATTTCTTTATTTTAGTAAATGAGAGTTAGTTGTTAATTTGTGTTTTAATGGGCTGAAATGTGTAATTTTCTTAGTGTGGGAAGCATTATAAACCTTCTCCATGTTATAATGGAGATGGTGAATGAATTTGGATTGAACTTTATGTTGTTTTCTTGTTTTTCATGCATGGAGGTGTCCTTCAGTTCGTGTGTTGCTAGAAAATCCTAAATTAGGAGTGGTTTTCTCTTTTAGAGGTTTGTGCATCTAGGTGAGGCCTAGGCTCTTTTTTTTTAGAGATAAAATAAAATTTATTAAAAAAGGAAAGAAAAGAAGGCAAACAACACCAAGAAGATGAAAAGAGAACAAAGAAAAGAAAAGAAAAAAATAAGCATAACAAGCACCCCCTACAACACCACAGACCAAACGAAAAACCACTCCATCTCATGAAAATCAGTCCTGATTGAGACCCAATCAAACAAGAGCTTGTATATATACAATGTCAGTTCCATTTGATTCCTTACTCTCCCCTAAAAAATCCTTGCATTTCCTAGGCTATTTTCCCTCACCTTCTTCTCTCTTTTGTTATCATTTTTTTTTTTTAATCATTTGTTATCTATTGTGCTGCATCACAAACCATCCTCACTAGACACCTTGTTCTCAAAAACTCTCTTGTTCCGCTATTTCCACATGCTTCAACAAATAGTTCTTGGAAGATACCTTCATATGGCTTTAACCTTTAGGAATACCCTCTAAACCCTTATCAGCCAGCCAGAGATTAGATCCCTAAAATTGGTCAGAAACACCCAGCACACATTAAGATGGGGAAGGAAAAAGTCCAACACTTTGTGAACCCCAGACAATGCATAGACAGATGGTCTATTGATTCCTCTTCCAACTTAAATAACGCACATCTATAAGCCAGGTTCCAATCTTTACTCTGAAGATGGTCCAAGGTGAGAATCTTGTCTAAGAAAGCATTCCACATGAAAAAAGCTACCTTTAATGGATCATGGAATATTTGAATGCCATATAACCTAATTGGGAAATAGACAACCATTCAAATTCTCCAAAACAATAAAAAAGGCTTAACTGTAAAACTACTTTTCCTATCTTTGGTCCACCACCATCATTCTTGCTAGGATTTAGCCAAAAGTTCATACCTAAGAAGACAATCCTGCTTCTGAATCTTGATCTTGCACCTGATTCTGCCCAGGGACCTTGGAGCATCCCACTCAAACACTTCTACACAATTTCCTCTAACTTCAGAATTCATATTGTTTCTAATTTTAGTATTACTTAAACACATTAGTTAAATTTTAGAAATCCATTGAAGCTTAACATTATATCAATTTATTTTAAAATAAAGACAAATTCAGCTGCTTCATTTACCCAGCCTTCTTCATGCAACTAGGGTTCCATTTCCTAATAAGTATTGATAACTGATGCAAATACTTAGTGTAAGGAAAGTCAATTGAACAAATTAAGTGATTCATCTGAAGCACTATATATGTGTCTATAAATAAAATAGTTACCTACAGAATAAGCATTCAAGATGCAATGAGGAGAAGAAAATGTAGAGTTCAGTTCAGACTGCTTACCAAGCGATCTGTCTCCACATCGTATTTCAGTATGTGAAAACATTCCAACCGCTCCTCCAGATATAGAGCATACATACGAACCCATGCAGAATAATCCCATGCTTAACACCAAAATAAACCAAAAGCTATCCATTACCAGTTCCTAATTATAATGTGCAAGAGGCCATTGATTATAATAAATCAACAGAACAAGAAAATACCATTTGGACTTGAGTCATCCTTGAAATGAGATAAGTTCAACATATGACCTCTGCTCCGGCTATAATTGATGAGCTCTTCACGGAATGTAGGATCAACCTCTCTCAATGCACGGTGTAACACAATCAAAGTTTTCAAAGCAACCTAAGTAAATACCAGGAGGTAAGCTATAGTTTGTGCAAACTGACAGAAGAACAGGATTTCACAGCAGAAAGGGGAGTTCAAAACAACTCAGAAACAGGGCTATAGCACTCTAAAAGAATAAAAAATAAGATCATAATGTGGTTCTTCTCATTAATATCATTCAGTACAGTTCAGCCAGCTATTAGTTGTGCTTCCGTGATACCCAAATAGATCAACATTAAATTAAATAAATTTGTGAGAAGTGGGTGGGTGCAAAATAGCAAATAGCCAACTCAAGTCTTATTTATTCAATTCAATTTTTGACTAGCTTGTAGGTGCTGAATTGTCATTATAGCAGCTCTAGTGGAAAAGGGGAAATAGAAGCGTGGGTGGGTGCAATTTTTACTTGTGCATGTGCATGCCTGGTACAAGATGGAACCAAGGATATCAAGTTACAATGACCTCCAAAGGTGAAACTATTTAGAATTTCAACCTCTCTATATGCTGTTAGTATATATGATGCGAACATAACCAAGAGGCTCTTGTATGTTCCACCCCATAAGAGAACCAGATTCAAGTTGATGTTTTATGTGGGTTTAATTAGTGTCTTGTACGGGGTGGGTTAAATTTGTTATAAGGCCCTTTGGACAAGGGTAGTTAGGTTCTTTTTAATGCTAGGGCCTTGATCTAACAAGGCTAATATAGAAATTTATTGTCTGGTCGTCCCTAGATATTTTTTTGGCTTTTAGTGGGCTGCCAAGTCAACACATGGACCCCACAAAGCAAGCTGGTCGACAGCCCCTATGTGGCCTAGTTTTAGTAGTTTAAATTTTAGGCAATTCAAGTTTTGGAAGAGTCATAGTTTTTAGAAACTCCTAAGAGCCAAGTCTTAGGATTTAGTAGTTTCTAATTTTATAAAGTTTATAAATTTTTATGAGTTGTAAGCCTATAAAAGGCACCCCACCCCCCCAACGATTGGCTGAAGAATTATGAATTTGAATTAAATTGTGTTAGGTTTATCCCCTGGGCGTGGCCCCTATCCTTCCTCCTTTGGGTGGTAGCATGAGCTCCCCTATCCACCTACCCTCTTCTCCTTTCTTCCCGTCTAATATTCTTCTTCCTCTTCTTCTAACTTATTCTACAATCTCCCATTCTTCCTCTTCTATTACTACTATTCTATTTTCTTCCCCAAACCTGCTGCAACACCACCAAATAAAATGTTGGAATTCAAAGAAAGGTACAGAAATACCTACACATGTTTGGATTTCTTAGAGCATCAAATACCTCAAATCGGCATGACTATTGGAGGTAATATTTTCCATAAATTTTCAGGTATTTCTCTTATTATAATTCTTATTCTAATATAAAAACCCTCCTAAGCATTCTTACCAAAATTTATGTTCTGGAATCTATATTCTTAATCATAAATCTCTTCTAAACCAGATTTTCTGGTTGTACCCTCAAAATACCCCTATCAATTAACCCCTTTTTGCTGATTTTATTTTAGGGTTTTGTTCCCCTATGTGTCCCCTACAAAACCCCTAACACTCCCGTTGATTCCTCTTCTTCCCTGCCATCTTATAATCAAAGATTCCCTGACTGTTCTGGTTTTCTCCGTTAAAGAAACCCTAAGATCTGAATTTTTTATAATTTGATATATCAAATCTTATCAGAAACATGTGAAATTTTAAACATATATTCACAATAAAGATCAGAATCACCCGAGAAAGTTTCAGAATTTTATGACACACGACCAGGGTATTTTGGTCATTTCACACAGTCTGCCCATAAATTCCAAATTTACGCTTTTGAGTTTCTTCTTCTATTTTTTTCTCCTTTTCTTGTCAAAATTCCTCTACTTGATTTTCTTCTTCTATTCTTAAATTTTTCCCTTAAGCTGAAAATTAATTGGGTGATTGGGCCTTTTATTAACTTAATACTACTCATATAAAATTTTCCCAACACTGATATGATATCTACTTAGATTGTTTCCCAACATTCCTAATAGAACATCATCAAAAAACCATCCAGCTCCGGAGCCTTAGCCTCCTCCATTCCAAATATTGCTTCCCAAACTTGTTTCTCCACAAACAGCTTCTCAAGCCCTTCTACCACCTCCCTTGTCAATTAAGAATCAAATAGGTTGTCAATAAAAGGCCTCCTCACATGATCTTTCTTATACAAATTTGAATAGAAGTACACCACATCATTCTCAATAACATCAAAATTATCCACCTCTTCCCCCCGAATCACCAAACTAGGAATTAAGTTCTTCCTCTTCCTCACATTTGCCACTTTATGGAAAAAAGATTTGTATTTTCGTTCCCTTCTTTAAACCACTTGCACTTTGCTTTCTGATGCCAGAAAATCTCTTATGGATTTAACAACCTTCCCATATTAGCCATAACTTCCTTTCTTCTACCAGAGCGTTCCTCCCTCCTGTCATCCATATCTTCCATTCTCCTATCAATATTTTGCAATTCAGTCTAAATTTTTGTTTCATGAATACTACTAAAAGTTATCTTATTCCACTGCAGAAGCTTTCTCTTAACAAATGGCAATTTTTTCATACAAGAGTACCATCCCTAACCCCCCACTTCACATTCTTGCCACCATCTATCCACTAAGCCTTTAAATAATAGGTGAGTGGTCCACATGTTTTCAAATCTAAAAGGCTTTGGACCATAGTTGTAGGGAAGCTTGGTATAAGATGGGAAGCTCGTTTGGGAAGCTAATTCTAAACCGCTTCCCCAAATAGTGGGAAGCACGGTGAAACGATTGAGGAAGCAAGTGGAAGCCTTTAGAGAAAGCAAGTAGAAACATCTATACAATCGATTGGGAAACAATCTAGGGAACAAAATATATTT
>JAOXJP010230217.1:0-10827 GCA_025762735.1 Platanus orientalis
TTGAAATCGATTTGATTGTCTTTTATTAGAATTTATGTCTTTGTATCCCACCTAGAAATTAGTTTACATCACAATTCTCTTTTTTTTTTTTTTTTGTTAAGGTTCTTTCTAAGCATGACAAGTATATAAGTATCCACATCATTTTTTAAATAGAAATGTTGTCCATTTGTAATTAGGAAGTGTATTTTATTATATGTGATATAATTCCATTTTATTCATTTTTTCTCTTATGAGAATAAATGCTCTTATTTATGGCTAAGCTTTATGTTTTTCTTGATTACATAAGAAACAACAAAGAGGTATGTTCCTAACTTGATCCCCTTGGTTTATTTCAATTCACTTAAAGTAGATGATTGGATTAATTGCAAATTATGCTGAATGTAGGAAAGGCTAGAGATCGTGATCCAAAATCTAGTTGTGCCCTTGGTGTCAAGGAATGCATTTGTTCTCTGTTGAGTGTTTTTCTCTAGAGTCTTAATATCCATTAACTTGAGAAGTCCCTGTATTTACTCAATGTAGTGGGGAAGTTTAAGAAATAAGAGTTGGCCAAGTAATGTACTTTTGGATACCAACTTAGAACTTGATTGCCTGTAAGTTGTAATTGAAAACTTCAAATAAAAAAAATGACGCTCTTTGATCGTAATGAGTGCTATAAATTTTGTAATTGTATATTGAGGTTCATTTTTCTACATCTTATATTTATTAGTGGATTTGCTCAATTTTATATTTCATTCAATGTTCTGTGTTATTCTACAGTCATACTCTATGATTCATTTTGATTTATGCCTTAGTGCCAGATGTATACAAAGTGCAGGTCATTGAGTTGCATTAGTCTTTGAAACTAAGTATTGGCTCACTACCTTTGAACCTCTCATCATAAGTGTCTTAATTTGTTTTAATGCACTGTTCTTAAACTAAGATCCTTAACTACCTCCCAATTCATGTCTTTTTTTTCTTTTTTTTTTCTTTTCAAATTCTTTATTATTCCTTTTTTTTTATTCATTGATCACCCGTGCTTGCACGGGTTGATTTGTTAGTCTGTTAATAATTATGATGGGTTTTTACAAAATTATTCTACCTTGCTTTTTAATATTGGTTTCTTTTTTTTTTTTAGAGAAATCTATGTAAACTGTGAATATGAATAGTGATTTGAAAGAGAGATTGATGTTGTAATGTGGTATGTGATAGATGATTAATTTAACTAAGGAGGAATTTGTTCATGTCTTCGCTGACAAAGCATCAGCTTTCCTAGAGGGAGCTCCAAATTTAGAGGGGTTACATTGCACAAACATGGAAGATGGGAGGCTAGAATGAGACAGTTCTTAGGCAAAAAGTAATTCATAGACCCTCTTCTCTTCTTTTTCCTGTTGAGAGTTACTCTTTTCAGATTCTTGCTCTAATTCAACTGTGCTTTTATTGGAGACAAGTGCTTTGCGGGGCATGCAACCTAGATATGCTTGAAACCTTCTTGTTATTTTGTATGAATGTGTGCAATAAATGTTTGTACATTTTTCTTTCATGCGATTTTTTAACTTGCTGCTTGGGCAAAACTTAGTGGTGTTGCTATATGCACATAGCATGAATGACATTTTATAAGTGGGCAATGTTGAATTTGCTGAATTTCTTGTTAAAAATTTGCCAAATTCCTTGTTAGGCATAACAATTTGTATAAGTGGGCAATGTTGGATTTTCTAGGATTTTTATTACGAAGCTAGAAAAATTGGATATTTGGAGTTATCTCAAGTTTGTTGTACTAGTGGTTGATGTTGGAGGAGGGGTTGTTACCTTTTATAATTTTTTACTCTTGATGAAACTTGGGATGAACTTATACAAGTCAACTTTTTTTTTTGTCTCTTTGTTTATTGTTGTCCTTTTGTAGTCAATGGAAAAATTCATGTCTTTGTTTAGGAAAATGTTTGGACTTTGTTGTTTTCTTTTGGATGGCATGTCTTCAAAACTTCTTTGCCCATTAGGTTTTTTATGAAATGCACCATTACCTTGGAGATGTTGTGGCTAGGACAGCTATGATGTTTTCTTACGGTATGGAATTTAGGAACATCAATAAGAAATTTTGGATGTCATGCCTTCAAAACAAGTCATATTTTCTTACTTGGTTTATCAGGGTATTCACTTTCATATTTAAATCATGTTTTTTCTTGTACTATAAATGTCACTTATGTACTTTCACTTTTATTTTCTTTCAAACTTGATTAATAAAATGTTAATGTGATTATTTTTTGCTTGTATAGATCGATGATGGCTTTGTGGAGCGGGACCCTTGCATGACTCATTTGTATTTGAAATTTGATATTTGGACAGTTGTATTCATACTCTTTTAGGATTTATTTGAACAGTTGTTTGGTTTTTATGTGTTTATGTTTGAGATTGGATTTGGATTTGAATTGGATACATGTATGTTATGAATACATAAGATATATTAATTTGATGAATTTGGACCAATTTGGGTTGGATTGGATTTGAATGAATATAGGTGCATACAGGTTTCTAAGAAAATTTGTATATCTAATTAATTTAGAATAATTTGGGTTGGCTTGGGTTTGTTTTGAGCAACTCACAAATTCTATCACAAAAAGTAATATTAGAAAAAAAATTGTTTTCGGCGACTCAACAATTGAGTATCAAAAAATTATAAAAATAAAAAAGAAATTAAAATTAAACCTTTTGGCGACGCACAGAGAGAGTCGTAGAATGTCAAATAATAAAATATAAAAAATTTAAAAATGTCTTTGGCAACGTGTTTTTTGCATCGCCGAAAGTTTAACACCCCTATCTTCTAGGACACATTACAGTTTTTCACTACGCTGTAGGCGCACCTTTTGGCGACTTAATTAGCATCACGGATGAGTAACTTTTGCCGACTAAAGTTCTAGGAGTGGCCAAAGACTTTCTGCCACATAGCTATTGCAACATGTTGGCGACTCGGTGGTTTGAGTCGCTGAAAAGTTTTAGCAACTCATTTTTACACATTTGGCGACTTGCTTATGGGTTGCCAAAAGTGTCTTTTCTTGTAGTGATTCAAAGGGACGGAGCAATTCTCTTAGCAAAATTCAGCTAATACCTATTCACACAATGCCAAACTAAAAGGGTGCAAAACTCAACTTAGAATTTAGAACAAACAAATATTTGGTAGTATATAGAAGGAGTTAATGTAGATTAAAGAAAAACCCTCCACTGTACAAGCACTCCTTCCTTTTGATGGTAATTTAAGGGAAGAAATACAATTAATAGAAAATTCAATGATTTTCTTATGAAAGAGAAAATATATTTTCTTCAGCATTCAGTAATTAACTAGATCAATAAAAACGTGATAGGAACACAGACTTCTTCCATATCTTGATACTTAATAAACAAAGAAAAAATTGCATCAATTGTTTAAGTTTGATTCTGGAGAATGGGTAGAGGAACCAAAAACCATTGCAAAGTGCTTAATTAAATACTTCTCCACCATATTGTCTAGTTCTAATCCTTCTTAGGGCAATTACAAGTTTTACATTTACTAGTTATCCCATTACTTTAAAAGAAAACAATAAATTAATTTGTAGGCTTCCTTCTCCTGAAGAGATTTTAGTAAACATTAATGAAATGTGATCCCTCAAAGCCCCTGTTCTAGATGGTACCTGTGATTTTTTTTTTTTTTTTTACCAAAATTGTTAGGATATGTTTAGGAATGATGTGTTTAAATTTTTTTCAAGAATTCTTTAATACCAAACAACTTCCTTGGCCAATAAACCACTCATTTATAACTTATTCCCCAAGAAAGAAAATTTGAGATTCCTACATATTTCATGCCATTTTTACTTTGCAATGTCACTAATGAAATTATTGCAAAAATCATTTCAAACTGAATTTGGACTCCTTAGATCACCTTATCTCACCTCAACAAAGTGCTCTCATACCTTAGGGTCAAATAACAGATAATATCATTATATCACAAGAAATATTCCATTCAAGGAGTAAGATGAAAGTAAGGAAAAGGTCCTTTACACTAGAACTGGACATGTTTAAGGCCTATAATAGTTTAATGGCCTTTCCTTCGAAATGTGCTTAAGGGATATGGACTTTTGCAAGACATGAATCATTTAATCATGGCCTACATAATTACCTCATCATTTTCAATTCTCATCAACGGAAAAGTAGAAGGCTTTTTTCATCCTTCTTGAGGAATTATGCATGGTTTCCTTTATCACCATATCTTTCATCCTCTTTTCAAATATACTATCCAATGTTATTGAAGATATGGAAATGAATCATAGATTCTAGGGAATCATAATAAGTAGGTATGTTTCCTTAATTACACATCAAATGTTTGTTGATTACTTGCTTATATTTGGGAGAACAAATAGTCGAATGATGAACCAAGTTAAGGAGTTACTAAATATATATATGAAACCTAGTTAGGGTAAAAACTGAATTATGAGAAATCATCAATACACTTTAGTATAAATGTTTTTGCGGATAAAAAAGAAGAGTTAACTTTCCAAATAAGGGTACAAATTATGAAAAGGAAGATAATTATCTTGGGAGACCTTTACTCTTTGATAAAATCAAGCAAACATGAGTTTTTAGAAAAAAACAATTAAAAGCTAAACTCAAAGAGTGGGAAGCTAAGATGAGATCTCATGCAAGCCATTATATTCTCATCTAATTGATATTACCAACTATACTAGTTTATTATATGTCCATTGGTTTGATCCTAAATATTATTTGTAAAGACTAAACAATATTTAAAGAAACTTTTGGTGGGGATACCAAGATATGGGTAGACATCTATACTTAAAATCTTGGAACCATTTTTACAAGAAGATGCAAAAGGGGGTTTGGCGATTAAAGAAATGAAAGTGGTAAACAACGCAATGGTCACTAAATCGAGATGGTAATTCTTACAAGATCCCATAACACTTTTGGGTCAGCTTAGTTAATGCAAAATACCTACAAAGAAACTATTTATAGAATAAAAAAGTTACAAAATCAAGTTCAAAAACTTTGTAATACCCCGCTATGCATTTAAAGGGTAAAATTATAATTTTATCCCATAAAGGTATAATTGTTATTGCACATAAGTTAGACATGCTTTAGAGTGGTTTAGGGACCATTTGGATTAGACTTGAAGTGTAAAACCCAAGTTGAGACTTGAACTTGTCAAATTCGAAAGTCATCCTAATTGCGTATTTGGGGTAACTTCTCAGGCCCACTGACAATAATCCCAAGTGAATTAAAGATTGAGTTATACCTTATTGGAAAGTTTTTTAATTCTACTTACTAATGCATCAAATAGTTAGTAATTCAGAGTTTTGTAGAGAAATGTATGACTGATTTACTGAAGGGTGTCTGTGTAAGATTTTTCTTGGAGAATCGTAATCGATCATGAAACCTTATTTTTAGCCTGATCGATCACAAATGAAATAGCAGGGCTCTTAAGAATATTTTGGGTGATCCGTAATCGATCACAGATCTCGTGATCAATCACAGCATGTCTAGAAATGCTAAATTTTATAGAAAAAATATATTTTATGCCATTTCTTATGTGGCTTTCACCCGTTGGAACCCTACATATGTGGAATTTCATTTTGGATAAGCTAAAACACCTTTAAGACCTCATTTAGGTCATTTAGAACAAAAAGATTAAAGTTTAGAGAGGTTTTAGAAGCTTGGGAGAAGAAGAGGGAGATTTTTCCAAATTTGGTAAGTTCTACTCCCAACTTTGAAATATGCTAGATTATGTGTTTTTTTTCTTAAATCTAGATAAATGAGCATGGGTTCCTATTTTCTTACCTTGGATTATGGTTTTTAACCATGTATTTGTTTGTTTACTCATAGAGGAATGAGAGATTGACAAAGGCAAAGGTATTTTGAAAGAGGATCCTTATTCATTGAAGATTTGAGCATTTGGTGAGTGGATATGCATTTTATGTTCACTTTTTTTTCTAGGATCTTAAATTTATGCAAAATGATATTGGATTTGGTGGTTTTGCATTTATTTATTATAAATTTGATTATTTCCTTATGTAGAACATTGGTTACATGGATTATGTAAGTGGGTATGCATTTGATGCTCACTTTTCTTTCCTAAGATCTTAGATTTATGTAAAATGATCTTGAATTTGGTGGCTTTACATTTATTCTTTGTGAGTTTGATTATTTCTTTATGTAGAACATTGGTTGCATAGATTATGTAAGTTGGATATGTTTTTTGTGCTCACTTTCCTTTTCTAGGATCTTAAAGTTGATGTATATTTTGGTAGATTCATTTCTATTTCCTTTGAGAATGTTGATTTTGTAGAGATTGATCATGATTTCTTGATATGAGCATGATGGTTATACTTCTTGGTTGGTTTCCATGATGTTTTTAAGTTATGGAGTTATGATATTATGATGGAGCTTTGTGAGATGGTTAGGATGATCTCTAACATATGTGAATGAGTTTAGAAGCTTGATTTATATAGTGTATAGGGATTGGAAAGTTTTCTTGTGATGAATATTGGGTTTACCCTTTAATTTCTTTTGAGTTCCTTAATTCTTGCACTCTACATATTTGATAAAATATTTCTTACATATTTTCCTTACTATTTACATGTTTCTTGGATGCTTTTGGATTCCTATCGTGAGCTTATTGTTCATTTAATAAATTCCTTTAAATACAAGTTTGTCTATTGAAAATTGTGATGTACTATTGGTTCCTATGCTAGGATCTTAGAATTCATGTGTAAGTACCTTGTGTTTGGCATCATGTAGGAGCTTTTGGTGGCATGAATAGGATGTCCTTCGCATGGTTTACTCTGATGATTTCAAAATAAATTTTTACTTGAACTTCAACATGAGCTTTAAAAGAACTTAAGATACTTGATTTTTAATCTTTAGAAAAATTAGCATAAAATGATTTTACATCCATGGGCACTCTATATGTTCTTAGATTTGGGTCAAGCATTTTCCCTTGTGGGCATTTGGCACCTTTCATGTGATTTTCTACTACACCCTTTGGACTCTTCATGAGATAGAACTCATAGATATTTTAAATGACATGATTATGTAGTATCTAACTTATTTTACAAAAACATGGTTTTGGATGTGAGAATTTGATATGATACTCCTATGCGAAAATATACCTTATTAGGCCCAAAGACCCTTAAATAGATTGGTCCTTGTGACATCTATATATGTGTATGGTCTTTATGATCCTAGAGACCCTTATATGGGTTTACTAGATGTAGCCCTAGAGACTCCTATGTGGGTTGCCCTTCTTGGGTTCGGAGACCCCTTTGTGGGTTAGCCTTTATGTCTATAGGTACCCAATCACCGGGTCACATTAATAAGTGAAAACAGTTATCGTACCCATTGGTCTTATGACCCCGGAGACCCCTTTATGGGTTAGCCTTTATGGCTTTAGGTACCCAATCACCATGTCACATTAATAGGTGAAGACGGCCTTAGTGACCTAATATATGTTATATGATATGTTATGTCGGAGACCCTTATGTAGGTTATGTGATTTGTTTTGTCGAAGACTCCTACACAAGTTATATGATTTATTTTACTAAAGACTCTACATGGGTTATATGTTTTAAATTTGATGAAGACCTTTTATGTTTTATTTATATTGTGTTTCATTACGTGATAGAGACCCTTTATGGGTTAACATGTGGTGTGTAGTACTTGGTAGGAGATATATAACACCTGGCATGTACATATAGTACTTAATATGTGGCATATGTAGGATTCAATTTAGTTCACTCTAGACTTTCTTGTGATTATCTTGTGATATGTGTATACTCGTTTCATAGTAGGAATATATATTTAGTAAATGTGATATATTTTCATTCCTACTTTGATACCTTAGTTTATCTTGATTCCTCGTATTTGTTATTGTGATTATCTTTGACTTGTTTTAGTATTGTGTAAAATACATACCTCCCATTAAGCCCGTCAAGCTTACCCTAATTGACACCACCTATAGATGTGTAAGCGCACAAGTTGAATTGCACCTTAAGACGAGGAGGAGATGAAGAAGGGGCTTTCAGGCCCAAGGGTGATACATTTTATTTCAGTTTTAATTTATTTTATCAGTGATATGGTACTTTGTTTATTTGAAATGGGTCCCTTCGGGGGCAAGGATTGCATATGCTGTATGGGTAGGTTTAGACACTTTTATTTTGGATGGTTATGAGATACTTTTAAATGGTCATAATGTTATTTCTATTTCCGTTGCACAGGATTTTAGTTTACCATTGTTATTCTATTTCACAACAATATGATTATTATTCTGAATGGATTAAAATGAACATGAAAAGATAAGCAAATATATTTATATAGAAAATGATACATGAATAGGAAAAAGGATTGATGATTCAACTCAGGCTCGTTGGTCTCTTTCCTTTATGAGAAACGGGTTTAGGGCAAGTCATTCCAATGTCATGAATCCGAATCCGGCCCATTACATGATCCACGAATTTAGGTCTTGATAAACTTGATCTGGAATCATCAAATGCATAGAGTTGCTAAAAGACAAAGGTTGTTGGTCTAACGGAAATGGACACAATGTAGTCTTTTGAAGAGACTGATTGATATCAAGAATAAAATATCATATGGTTGGGCCTAAAGTGAGAAAACCACCAATGAGATTGATTTAAGAGTTAATAGATACTAATGGATGGAAAGAACTCATATAACAAATATTTCATCCCCATGTGGCAAAGTATATCTTACATGTACATCTAAGCACCATCCAATTGGAGGAAAAGGATAAATTGTTATGATCAAGACAATTTCTAGAAAATTTTCCAGCAAATTAACTTTTAAATCCATCTGAATGAATGTTTCCTTATATTTGTTCTCAAATACAAAAGGCATGTCTGACACATGGAAGAAACTATGGTTTATTAAGATCTTATTGCCTAGGATCATCATGTTTGTATGGAGATGCAAAAATGAAGCCATCCGATTTATTCCAAGTATGGATTCTAGTTTATATTTTGTTGCATAGAAATAGAAACACTAAACCATTAGTTTTTTAGGTAAATTACATTATGCCCCCTCGATTATTTGATAATATAGGCTCCTTCCTTGACTATCAATAAATACAAACCCCTTGTTAGAAATATTATGGTTAAAAAAGTTAGCTTGAGTGTGATTATACCACGAAACCCATAGTTTTAAACCCATTTTTTAACAAATAAAACATATTTTTTGGAGTCTCAAAAATACCCTTAACGAATTAAAACCCAAATTGTGCATCTTCTTCCTTCCTTCCTCATCCCTTCTTTCTCCTCCTGCACCTATTCCACCATCACTATTTCTATCTCCCCTGCCACAACGACAACTACCTTCTTTGCCCCACCAGCACCGCTGCTACCTCCTTTCCTACCACCACCACCACCACCGCTACCTCCTCTGCCACCACCTCCACTGTCACTACCTTCTCTACCACCACCACAAGCCGTTGTTTTCTTTAACACAGGGGACAGAAAAATTGGGTATAACAGATCCTTTCCCTGCTTGTTATTTATCCCTCTCCAGTCTTTCATTTCTCTCTCTTTGAGATGAAGCGGATTGTAAAGAAGCACTTTCATGGTGGTTAGAAGAAACAAAATAGATTTAAAAAAATAAAAATAAGAAGAAGATGACAATGAAATGGCAGTAGTATTTTAGAGCCCTTAATCTCCATTTCGTTCAACCTATAAAAGACCAAATGGAGGCCCAGGTCAATGCAAAAAGACAAAAACATGATTCTTTCCCTAGTTCTATCATTGCCTCCACCACCTTCATTGCCTCTTCCACCACCATCTTAACCTTTGTTGCTATCACCTCCACCACTTCGGCCGTTATCACATCCAGTGTCTCTACCGCTATCAACTCCACCACCTCATCCTCCCTCACCATCAACACAAAAGCCACCATAGCCAAAACTCCCCTATTAAAAGATGAATGCCATAGCAGGATCACCACTCTTGGCATCCCCCACTTCAAAAATTTCCACTCCTTGATTATTATGAGCAACACCCATATACGCAATGCAATTGAAGTCATCAAGAAAGGAAGACACCCAATAGGAAGATCAATATGGGAAAGAAGATCCGTTTTTTTTTTTTTTTTGGAGCGACAATAGTCGATGGAGCGGAGGTGGCAATGCCATCCCCAAGAAAACCATGAAAGTTGAATAGCAATGTCGGAGTCACCATTGAAGTGTGCAAACTTCCTAGAGGCCACCCACCTGGCTCCATGAACAAGACTAAGTCCCCATCATCATCACCAATGATGTCGAGTGCAGCATGTGCCCCCATGTCCACAAAGTCCCTAGTGGTCTTGACGTCGTTGACACCAGCACTTGTTTCGGTCTCTGTGTTCTTTTGGCTCTGGTACCGTAGCCAATGTCACCCTCTGCCAACCCTCCACCAACCTGGGGGCTATTGTTCCTTCTAGTCTCCATTTGAATCCTAAGACATTTGAAGATCCTTTAGCTTTCAATCTATGGTGATGGAAAGTGGGTTTATGCAACCCATCCTTTTTGCTCAATTTCCTACTAATAAGAAATTGGATCTTGGTTTTATTTTCACCTATCTTTGTTTATTCATTTTCCAATTCTAGTTGTCTCATAAAAAAATATTAAAAAGGGACATGGAACGAAATGTTACACCCAAGAATTCTATACCCTTCGGTGGAGGGATGAGGAAATGTGCATGAGCAGAGATCAGTAAGGCGGTGATAGCTGTATTTCTCTATATCTTGGTCATGAATTATAGGTAATTTTTTAGTGTAGACACATGCATGCTTATTGCTTGTAAGTGATAATAGCTTAAGATTGTCATATTGTCA
>JAOXJP010230218.1:0-10827 GCA_025762735.1 Platanus orientalis
CTATCATATGCCTTTTCTAGGTCAATAAAGACCATGTGAAGATCTTTCTTCTTTTCTCTGTACTTTTCCATCAATCGCCGAAGCAGGAAAATGGCTTCGGTTGTTGATCTCCCTAAACAATATTTTTTGTTTCCATCCGTAATCCATAACTCCAATGGAATTGAGTTGGAGCTTTTGACAAGCACTCTTGCCCATTCTATGGAATGGCTCTCCACTTGATCGGCCTTGATGAAGCCACCACATTCCTCTTCAATGACTTTCATCATTAGGACACTACATAAATGAGTAGGGATCCCAAAGATCCTCACCCAAACCGTCTTCCGTGGGAGAAAATCATGGCAACTGATTGTAGGGTGCCAAGCATCCAAGAAGAACTTACAACCACACCATTCCTTCTTTCCCTCTGTGAGCACATGAGAAGCTTCCTCCAATGAAGGAAAAACGAACAGGCAAAGATTGTTAGGCATCCATTTAACTCTAAACTCATCAGACACCTTCATACCTTTTTGCTCCCACAGGCTTAACAACAGAGTGATTGGGACTTCCCCCACTATTTTCCAGATGAAACACGACCAAAGTTGTCTAATTATGCCTACAGTTCCTCCCTGTCCAAGGATGTGGTGTGACGATCTTCCTCATTCCTGACTATAACTTCCTTCTCCTAAGACCATTCCCAGTTCAACACCGCCCTGGCCTAAGACTTCTTCATCTCCCCTATCACATATAGAGGATCTCAAAGTCCTTGTATAGAAACTTTGGTCTCGACCAATTTCCTCATGCTTCAGTCGACAATTTCTTCCTATCCAAGAACCACCCATGGTGGTCCCCCAAATAGTTGCTCTCATTAGGCCACTAGAAACTCACTAGAACTCATGTCCATAGGTGGCAAGACCCTCTCCTCAATTTTTCGAGAAGGATGCTAGAGGGTGTAGATATATACTTTCGTAGTTTTCTAAAAGCAAGTCAGGTATCTTGAGTCTTTTCATGGTGACCTTGCACATAATTTCAAGAAGGATGCTTTTTTTTTTAAAGATAAGGTAATATATATTAGAAAACAATGAGCAAAAACACGGCAGCATAAGACATGCTCCAGCAAGCACATAGGCTAACAAAAAGAGAAAACAGCACACAAAGATAAGGGAAGAAATAGACAAACTATGCCACTATGGCATGAGGATAAGAGAACCCCAGTCCAAAAGCCATGATCCATAGAAGGATGAATGGAGTAGATATTTAAGGCCTAGTTGGGGTCAGCTTCAGCCCAAGCTTTCCCCTTTTCAATAAGGCAAGCACACGCATGTGAGAGAGAGAGAGAGAGAGAGAGAGAAAGTTTACTACACCCAAAGGTAATTAAGAATCCCACATAAGTAATATCAGTTATCATGTTCTAGAATCCTAGACACCCAAAACAGAAAAAGAAAACCATTTTTTTATCAAAGTTTAATAGTTGATTTAAAGTGCAAGTTACATTGACTACTAGCTGTGAAATAAAGGAAAAATGATAATAAAAAAAAAATTCCCTTTCAATAATAACATCAGTTAACAAAAGTGTACCACATGTTTCTCCATTGTGAGTCCCTTTCAATAATGGGAATCTCTGTGTGTGTGTGTGTGTGTGTGTGTGTGTGTGTGGAGGGGGGTGAATAGCAGGTGTTGGAAGTGGTTGGGATGGAAGAGTTGCCTGCTCTCTTGTCTCAATGCATTAATATGGTCCATGCTTAGGGTGGCTCTGCTGCCCAGGGTTTTCCTTCATTTTCTTATAGTGCTTGTTGATAGGTTTGGGGTTGTTTGCTTGTTGGGATCTGTTCCTTGGGTTTGTTTCTTATTGTTTGCTGTATTTTCTTTTCTTTTGTTTGCTCCTTTGTATGGTTTAGAGCATTGCATCTAACATCGCAATTTGGAGGGTCATCCCAGAGATTAGTAATGGAGTAGGCCTTTATTTTAAAAGACTATCAGTTGTTTAAGAGAATTGATTTTGAGAGGTGTTGGGTTAATATCTTGATTGGAGTTGTTAGCCCTAGTTGGCATCCTCTGGTGAGAGAATGTTTAAGCCTTAACCTTCGTGGAAGCTTTCTCTGTTGCATTAGCTGGTGGGCATTGGTGGTATTATCAGAAACCCAGAGGGAAATTGTCGAAAGCCATGAAAGTCATATTGATTTGAAGTAATCGAATGAGACAGAACCTAGGGCTTTGGTTCAAGGCTTACTCATACCAAAGGATGATCTCTCTGGTTCTTTAGTAGCGGGTGCAAATTCTTCAGACACCATTGCTTGGGCTACAAGATAGGTATGGATCCCTGAAAGGTTTCATTCATTTTTATGAGTTTTTTTTTTTTTTTTTGTTAAATTTTAAATGTAGTTTTGGCTCCTAAGATAAAAGCACAGTGAGTTAGTGAACTCCTGAGCGAAGAGCCATGTAAGAACCCTAATTTTAAATCTTTAATTTCTTTTCTTTCTTTCTTTTCCTGATAGATTCATATAATTATCAGAGAACATAACAATAATTGTACAGACCACCTGACACAAAGAAGAAACCCAAACTACAGAAAAAGGAGAACCCATATGAATCTGTATTCAACTGTTAAATTCCCAAGCAGTTTCCCTTTCCTTTTCCTTTGAAAGCAAACTCAGAGAAACAAAAACTACAAGAAAAAGAAAAGCATCTAACCTACAATTGAGCATAACAGGATCCTAAAAACCCAATAAAAACTTGAATCCAAGAATCCTCAAGAACCCAACAGAAGGCAAAAACAGAGAAGAATATTGCTACCTGCCGTTTGCAATTTCGTTTTTGCCAATGAATCCGAAAAAGGGTCCCTGGTTTTCTTCTTCAAGCTTCTTCTGCCGAAAGTACTCTTGCAACTCCTTAGCCATCTTTCTCTGAAACTCCAAAGTAACTACATTCGGATCCGATATCTGCGATGCCCCAGTCACCGAAACCGGCTTCGAAGGCTCCGAAGATGGAGACGGAGGCAAAGACGGAGGGACAGGCTTAACAGGAGAAGAGGGTTGTCTCAAAGAAGGAGCAACGGGTCTCCGAAGAGGTCCTTCAGCTTTCGAACTCCTTATAACAATGGAAGGTTTAGTAGCAGATAACTTGAATAAAGAAGATGATGAAGAAGATGAAGAATAAGTTGTTGTTGAAGAAGAACAAGAAGTAGAGATTTTAATACAGGGGATCGAAGAACAAGGTACAGACATTTTTTTTTTTTCTCTCTCTCTCTCCCTCACTCCTCTTCTCTGTATCGTTTTTGTTTCGGTTTGTTATTGCTGAAGGTTTACGAGAGAACCCACAGAAAGAAAAAGGTTGTGGTTCAGGACTGCTGGCTCATCCGTACCACTTCGTGGACAACTAGAGCTGGTTATGAAGTTGTTCGGATCGAACTGGAAAGTGCCACCCGAATTGACCCGAGTTTTGAACCTTTGCGAGATTAGCCAACTCTGAGATGTCAAAACCATGGTAGGTGGCAGATTTGTTCCGGAAACACCAACTCAAAACGGTCCCAAAATTTGATCTTGGTACGGCTGACCACCTAAGTGGGAAAAAATAATTATCAGCTCTACTGCCCCTTCTCTCGGGAAAATTATGACTTTGAGCAATGGTGTGGAAACTGATCTTTTCCACAAGTTGGTAGTACAGTGACTTGAGATTGTCTATACATTGTTAAGTGAGGTAGTGGCCCAAAAGGGTTCTATGTGTTTGCCACCTCCCCTCCCATATGCCAATTTTCAGGTTATTCACCCAAAAGAGGCATGAGTTACCCACAAGAAGGGAGAGCTAGAAAGCTACCCAAAAAAAAGGGAGAGCTAGAATATTTTGTTTAGAATTAAGGCTGAGTGGAAGAAGTTGTGCTTTTAAATGTTATGAAATCTATTATCTATTTCTTTTCCTTTCATTTCTTTTCTTTTTTGTGTCAAAAGCAATCTTTAATCAAGCATAAGAAAATTCCTTACAGGATGACTATAAATTAACCCTGGTTTATGGAGCTGAATGTTAAACATTAAGATAAAAAAGTCTAGAACATGAGAATGTTGTCTTGGATGCATAGCAAAATTGGAAATGATAAAGATATAAAATGAATGCATAAGGCGTCTCTTTTGCTGATAATATTATTAAAATTTTCCGGAGGCATATGTTTGCCACTCAGAAAATCACTCACTTTCCAAAAAATCTGACCAGGCTATATTTTTCACTCATTCGTTTTCTGGTATTTTCTTATTGAAATAGTTGGAAAATCCAATTTTCTCTTGGATTCTTTCCATTTTCTTTTCTATCACTTTCCAGGCAGAGACAAACATAGCTATCTTAGAGGTAAATTGCTTACAATGGGGAAAAATAGGAAAACTACCGTGACAATAGGTGGCAAAGTAAAGTATGAAAAAGTCAACATTTTTTGTGCGAATTCTTGGGCTGGGCTGAGGCGGGTTAAGGATTAAGGTCAACCCGAGCCCAGCCCGAAGAGAAATTCTTGAGCCCAAGCCCAAGCCCAACCTGTGCCCAAACTCAACCCGAGACATTCTGTGCGAACCCAACCCAATTTAATAAATTGGGCTTCAGATCGAGTTCGAGCTTGCCCAAAGTTAACAACCCAATGAAAATTTTAGATTGAGTTGGAACCCATGGGCTTGAGAAATCAAATTTATGAAACATATCAAACTGAGTTGGAGCTCATGGGTTTTAAAAATTAAATTTATGAAATAAATCATTCAGAATTTAGATACTTCAAGATGGGTTTTGGGTCAAGGTCACTCAAATTAAGAAATAGGGCTCACTAATATGTGGAGATCACACTTAGTTTAGGGTCGGGCTTCAGAGCCCTTTATTAGATATAAAGTTTGATAAAAAGGCTTGGACCCAAAACCAACCTAAAAATCACTTTGGGCCTAACGCTTAGACCCGAACCCAGCCCAAAGTTCTATCTGCCCAGCTTACGCATTCTTCAGGCCGGTCATGTCAGGCCTCAGGCCAGCTCAACCCAATTGACAGCCCTACGATGAAAGATGTAAAAATATCATTTTAGATGGTTAAGTTATGTGGACCAATGACGATGCCTAAGAGAATAAATGATTTGGTGGAATTAAAAGCTCTAATAAGGAAAAGCCAACAATGACATGGGTTAGGGTTGAGGCAGTGAGATCATATATGAAAACTTCAACGAAACATTTAGACAGACTTGTAGTAGAGATGTGAAATTAGATTAGCATAGCCAATGCCAAATAGTTAGGGCAAGACTTTGATAATGATGCTTTGTTGCATTTATATTGACATTGTTGCTTCGAAGTTTTAAAATGACAAAGAATTGCCTTACACTACTTGTTTCTCTCTTTCTTCCTCTCTTTTTTCCTTAAAACAGAATTTAAACATGCAGTTCAACAGAACACATAACATCAGGATTATTGCACCCAATCATGTAAGAAATATCCTCAAATTAGTACTTCTTGGCATGATGTATGTGATGGAGTCTTCTTATTTTGAAGAACCTCCACAATCTACACTTTTCTGAGGTTTTGGTCTTTCACCCTTTCTCTCACAGAGCGTTTAGACATAATAACATTAAAGAGAAAAAATTTCCGGTTGTGTGTGGTGGGGTTAATGTCTTAACAAAGCTAAGAAGCAAGAGCCGCGGAGATGGTTGCGGGACCACAGGAAAATCAGTATGACTTGCAGAATGTCACCTGATTTGATGCAAGAGGTGTGGTGATGGTGCAGTCACCTACCAAATCTTTGACGTTGAAGGTGGCACAATGACCCCCATCTGTTTGGCTGGAATGTGCCAGAAAAGAAAGTGGTAGAATCTGAGAGAAAATCAAATTCTCCGACCATTCAGTCAAAAAATCTCAGAAAACGAATAAGAGAGATAATGAAGCTTAATAAAAAAGTTGGAAAATTAAATAATTTTTCAAGTAGCAAACAAATTTCACCTGAAAATGTTTCCTAAGAATATTTTAAAATTTTCTTTGAGAGACTTAGATTTCTTTGCAAACAGACAACACTATCATGGTTGAGAGAAAGTAACTTCCTTCAGGCACTTGTCCCCAAAGGGAATCTGACTCCCTAAGCAGATGCCAAGCCAGCTTCGCAAGGGGGTGACATCATCTGCGCCACCCCCCCTGATGGGACACTCCGGGGGGGGGGATCAATTCACTTTTTGGAGGTTTTTGATTCCCCTCCCTGAGTGTCCCATCAGGGAGGGTGCCGCAGATGATTTCACGCCGAGCTGTGTTGCCATTCTATTTGATGGCCCGAAAGTTTCCCAACTAATGAAGTAGACAAAGGGACTCTTGCTTATGGTATCAGAACCACAGAGCGACGGTTCCATCATCCTTCAAGAAAGAAAGGCTTCTGACTATCTATAAGGTGATTCTTCTTTTTGTTACGATTCCAAAGGTTATAGAGCCTAAACTAAGGTATGCCATCAGTCATGGGGCCTTTGGTGTATTTGTGAAATTCGTAACAATTGGTATAAAATCAACACCACATCTTAAGTTCGAGTCATAGAAGGGGTGACCTGTGGAGAGGGCAACCTCGATTAGAATGAGTCACTACAATGTGAAAAAGACTGTCTAAATAAGAGTGACAGCCATCACAAAGGTGGAACAGACTATCTAACCAGAGTGAAAGCTGCCACAAAGTGGAAAAGGCTACTTGATTAGAGGTCGAGTTAGTGTCACTACAAAGTGGGCTACTAGGACTTCGGCTGCTGAGCATGATCAAATCTTATGATCCCAAAAGTTAAAGAGCCTAGCTTAATACATTCCGTAAGTCTTGGAGCTTTTGGCGTACTGGTTAGGTCCATAACACCTTTTCTACCATGGCAACTTCCACTTCATCTGGATTTAGTTGTTCATCGTTTTCCATCAACAATATTACAAGTGACATCTCCATTCATTTAGATCTAAACAATCATCTGATATGGATGGAATTGGTCAAGTGGATTGATCATTGCCCATCATCAAAAACCATCCCTGGAAATACTGAAACACCCACACAAAAACCTACTTATCTCCAATGGAGAAAAAAGTGGAGCAGTATGTTCTAAGTGGGATAAATGCAACCCTTGGAGCATGTTCCCATGATCTTGGTTTCTCAACATTTGAATGTAAGATCTGGGTATTTCCACGTGTTGTTACAAGGTACAAACAGCTGCTAATCCAAAAATCAGTCAGAGATAAACAAGCTAATAATCCAAATCACCAATCAGTGTAATGTTATATCATCGTAACCAATAGATCATACGCAAACAAAGTGTAGTGTAAATCTCAGCTCGACAGTAAAGTACCAGTAATGAGCAAGTCTTTGATGTATTATTGGTATAATGGTCAAGAAACACTGCCTTAAAATGATTTGCAACTTCCATTTAATGATACAATAGGAGATAACAACGATCACTTCTAGGGTATAACGACTTCGCAATTACCAAAGACCTTGCACTTGTTTTAAGTTATACTTAAATGACTTAGATCTCTCAAATCAAAATAATATGCAAAATAATAAATAAAATTCAAAGAAGATGATATCTATCTATAAATCACACACATCTCTTGTTGGGATGCCTACTGTTAGTTATGTATATATATACACTCACAACACCATGACTTGGTTCGAGCTCGATCTCGGCTCACACGATGCAAACAAAGAACACCAAGCCCCACTCTTCTCTTAAACCCCATCACCCATTAGGGTCCTCCCTTTACTTAATAAGGTAAAGTTGGATGTCCACCACTTACAATGTGAGACTAAACTTTTCAAAATTAAAAAAAAAAAAAAAAGAAGAAGAAAAAAGCAAGTGATTGGTTGCTCCTTAGTTAGGAAGGAAATCACCTAAAATTTAACTAAAATGTTTTTAATTTAAACTTCCGTCTACAACCTCAATTTAAAACATATGGGTTTAAATGCAGATAGGTGGGCCTGTTCAGCCCACATAAACTCATTTTTAAAATTCCATTTCAAATCTTCAAATTTATGATTATTCTCAAATCACCTATAGTAGATGGCAGCATTCTTTCTATCTCGAGGATAATGGTGACTCTTCTAGTCATCCTCCTTAGATATACAAAAGACATGGTCATATCGTTGCTAGCCGGGATCGTCTCCAGCTAAAGGGATTCTCACCAGCTAAAAGGTGTCTACCGTCAATCAAGCACCAATTTTGAGCTGCCACTAGGTTAAAAAGGTGAAAAGATGTTTTTTGCCACATGTTTAAGGATACAATGCACTTTTTTTTTGTCACGTGTCAATGCAAAATAAGTGCTTGACTGATGCCGGGCCGACTATTATTTTAGGCACAGTCCACTCTCCATAGAACCTTGATGCTAGGTACTCAATAGCCAACTCCTTTACCGGTTAGCTATCTCCCCCTGCCAAAAATATTGTAATGTGTTTATTGATTATTTCAATAGTTGCTTATGCCTTTTACCCTTTGTATTGTAAATGCAGTACTAGTATTGCTAAAAATGTATTAGCATCAATTATAGCAAGGAATATCCTTATTTTACTTGTAAAAATAAAATAAAATAAAATGGAATCTTCATCTCCCCTATTTGTGGTTAGTGATACAGTCTACCACCAAGGGATATAACTTTATACTTAGATTCCACAGTGGTGATCATCGCTAATTGGATAGATATATTCCAGACGTACAGCAATCACTTCTACAATTTTATTAGGATTTTTAATTTGAGTCAAAATTAAGGCTCAAAAATTATTATTCATAAAAAAGAGATCACTATGAAGGGTTCTAAACCTAGAGGGAAATGGACTGGAGAATCTAGATTAGCCAAGTCATCCCTCCAAGCAAACAAGGGATCACTGTGAAGGGTTCTAAAGGTCCAATCCAGGTCTTCTTTAAAAAGTTAAAAAAGTTTAGGTTACAACTTACCATAGCCATCCACACTAGCTTGGGAAATCTGAAACCCAAGTGGTTTCCATGGACAAAAACTTCACACAAACCTTTTTTTGGTAATTAACACACTTTAATTACGGTGAAACAATGAACAATGCATTCAAATATTTACATTGCAGAAAAAGCATGAATATCCCAGACCGACAAAAATGAAATCCCAAAGATGGAGAAAAAGGCACAGCTGATCAATCCGAAACAGAGGCAGTGTAACATTTGCATGGACTAATAACCCCACTTTTCTCCTCCCATAAATTGGTAGGACTAGCCAGAGCTATAATTAGGGTATGAAAAAGGGCTATGTTAGTAGTCATTCACCTGAAGCATCGTTGCATTGACACGTGTGAGTTCACTTGGCTAGTAAGACATGGGGCATGTCCAGTTGCTCCAGAGACAGTTAAGCCCAAACTACATTATCACACACGAACAGCTCTGTCTGACTCCACCTTCTAATTCCTCGTCTGATGCACCCGCATCACTGCCATCAGATCAAATTTTGCACGTCATCACCAAAACAACATCAGAGTATAACAAATTCACAGGAGTCTGGCAAAAGTGTGTGCTGCAAGGGCACAGTGGACATGTAACGACAACTCTACTTAAAAGTGTAAATGCATAGTGAAGTGCCTCTGATCCTGTTGCTGAATCTGTGACTTCAGGGAGGAGCAGATTTGATCAAGGCACCTTTAATCGACCACTTTCAACAGTGTTAGGTTCACCAACACTGTCCTGATGAAAACAACACAGGTTTTCCTGTTTCCTCCCAATTAAGTCCTAATGAGAAACACTACAGATTTGGTGTTCAAAGATAATGGCAAAACAAAAAAACTGCTTTGTGCTCATGAGCAAAATGACCAATGGAAACATGGTGTTATAGAAGTTTGAACAAGGATGATCCACTGATTTAACTAAAAACCAAGGCATATATCAAATTATTAAGAGAATCCATATTGACTGGATCATCAAACAATCCCTTTTACCTCGTTAGGCCCTCAAGATATAACTCATTCAAAGCAATGGCCCACCTATACGCCTGAATAATTCATTATTTTGATCCCATGAAATTCTGTTCATGCCCACAATGTTACACATCTTATGGCCTTTTCCCTTCCTCTTGCATATAAAGAAGGAAAATATGGAAGTGTAAGCGACTTCCAGCATTCAATGAAATGCCCATTTTGCATTTAGAATGGTGCACATAGAAAAGCTAACTACAGAGGATGCCAATTTAAATGTCATCTTGGACGGTTCTTGTGAAGATGTGTTTCTTCACAACAAATAAAAAAGTTTTACTTACCTAAAAAGTAATAGTAACTTTTTTTTTTTTTTGGGATGATGGGAAAGATTTTATTTAAAAAGCAAAAGAAAACAAGACAAAAAAAGTTGAGAATGTAGAAGGCATGAGAATTAATAGACTGATTATTGGAACTCCCTTATAACGGGGAGTGGGCTGCCAAAAGTTTGTCCATAAGAAGGTTGGGGTTTGCCAAAGACAACTCAAAAGTATGGAACATGTAGCATATGCCACATATGTGAGGGAAAGGCAGTTATCTCCCCGAGAAGGGGAAAAGAAATAAGGTGATAAAGTAACCATCCACCTCAACCAAATACAGATACAAAAAAGAATGAAAAACATAACCAAGTATTATAAAAAAATGGTTATTTAAGCATTGAGATGGATGAAAAAACAACAAAAGAATCACAATATTGAGCAGATTCAACCTACATCAGTTGATGGCTGATCGATTCATTAATAAATAAATAAAAAGTAGAAATCAACAAAAAGGTTAGAAATCAACAAAAAGGTTAGAACAAAAGAATCACAATATTGAGCAGATTCATTGTATCAACAAAAATGGTTATTTAAGCATTGAGATGGATGAAAAAACAACAAAAGAATCACAATATTGAGCAGATTCAACCTACAT
>JAOXJP010230219.1:0-10827 GCA_025762735.1 Platanus orientalis
ATGTGAGGTAGTGTTTGGTCTTTGGGTGGGTGCTTTTGTTTGTCTTTGTTTCTTTTCATTTTTGTTCTTTGTTTCTTGGTCGTTCATCCTCTTGATGAGGCCTTTTGTGGTTTTTCCTTGCTTTTCTCTGTGTTGAATAAAGTTGGCCCTTTAATCTCTCTCTAAAAAAATCAGAAACTGTAGCCCTATAAACATAATTAAAGCTCCATGTGATGTACAATCCAAGGTCCTCCAAGACTGTACATGTGTAGGCCCCACCTAGGCTGACATGTGGACCTCACAGGGGCTTTGGCATCGATTTCCACATCAAAGTATATTTTGCTGTAGAATCCTGTGTCTTATCTTAGTTTCTTATACGTGTGTGTGTGTGTGTGTGTAGACATACACAATGTTATGTAACAATTCATGGGTCGATATGATTATGAATTGACTTGTCAGGAAAAGCAATTATATTTTGCTGCGGTAACCCCTGCCCTATATTAGTTTTTTATATGAGTATGTGTGTGTGTGTGTGTACACCCAATGTTCTGTAATGATTCATGGACTAGAAATTTAGGATAGAATTGGTAATATACTAGCATCAGATATGTCACTCAGATAATTGTCCAAACAATCAACAGAAAGAACTTTGCGATGTTATTTTCATGCTCACGAGGAGAATTTTTGTTGTATTTACCAAAAATAGAGGAGAATTACTACCTTACATTTTTTTGAAGGATAATTTCATTAAATTTCAAAAGGGCAGACTATAAAAGGAGACCAACACAACAAAACAAACAAAAACAAAGCACCGAGAAAGTGCAACCCACAGAAGAAACAAAAGAACCAAACACAGAACAACAAAGAAACAAGGAAAGTAACAAAGCGAAACATGGGACAGCCCCTCTAAACAAAAGAGCTCCATAACGAGTCCCAATCATCCATATTGAAATCCCTGGAAGCTGAACACCACTCAAAAAGCATCCCAACCACGCAACTACCAACCTATCAGGAGAGGAGGAGGTGCATTCTTCTGTTCCTCTCCTTCCAAATCCCCAACAGATACTCCCAGGACACCAAATGGAGTTGGGCATACCTTCTAAGTCTCTAAGTCACCACCCTGAGATAAGGCTCCTAAAAGAGGAAGGAAACACCCATGAAACATTTAAGGTTAAGGAGGAAAAAATGCCAAATCAAGTGAGCCACTGGACAATGAATAAAGAGGTAGTCCACTGTTTCTTCCTCACACATACATGTAACACATCTGTTGGCTAAGTTCCACCCTATGCTTTAAAGGTGATTGAGGGTAAGAATTACCATCTTACATTATCTCATCATCATCTTCTTCTTCTCTGATTTTTTTTTTTTAGGAGCCATCCCGCATTTCCATTGAAATCAAAAGATTTCATGGCATCTAGATTATTAGTTTATTACATAATTGGAGTAAATATAATCACCGATGCACTGGATCAAATATGCTCAAAATACACTCTTTTATTGACTGAAATGAATGTGAACTGTATTTTTCCAGTATCTGGTTTTTCTTTCTGTCCTTTTTTTAATAAATTGATTCTTGCTCCTTTAATTATAACATTGATGTTTGATAAATTTTGTCTGTTTTTATGGTCGTCTGTCCTTGTCTAATTGTTAGTGCTGTGTTCTCAAAAAGAAAGATGCTGATTATAAAATGCAAAATTCTTATTTATATTGATAAGTATCTTATTCATCAAACTAGTTTTTTCTTCTTGTTATTTGTTTTAGCTTGTTGGAAAGTAATTCAAAAAATTTACTCTCAAAAATATGTTTTATCATCCTTTGTGCAGTTCTATGCACTGTTTTGAGGGTCCGGAGTGGCAATATCTGAAAAGAGGTCGAGAATCATTTGCTAGAGGTCCATTAGTAAAGGTTTATCCTTTGGGGCGGTGTGGTGGGGTGCTGGTCTATGGTCTGCAAATGATAATACTTAAGGCTGCTGAGGTGTTTTTTTCTAATTTTTGTTCTGCTTCTATCTTTCGTACTTCTCATTATGTGTCTGAAGGAAATTAATTATTTGATAAATTAGTTCAACTATATGCTACAAGAAATTTGGGCAGAACTTCTTTCTCCACTATGATTTTTCTTGACCACAAATTTGTTATAATTAGATATGAAATGAGGCCCTATGGCTATACAGTCTTCTTGCAAATTCCTGGGGAAAAAATGCATTCTTTATATTTAATTGGTGAAGCGGCCTTGAATAATTTGCAGCGAGTGAGAGGAGAACTCTTAACTTGTGTAAATACCTTGGCCACCAACCGAGCCTTGTACTGATCAACTGTCTCAGCAGCTTTATGGGCTTAAGGACTCAGGCTTGTCACAACACTTATTACACATGAAACCTATTCAATTCTTTCCATTAACTCTTAAATGAAATAAAATATCCCTATCTTCATGAATCAAACATTAAATAGAAAGATAAAACACCTACAAAAAAGGAAAACACATTTAAGTCATACTTTGAGAGGAGTTGCTGATCATTTTTCCTGAAATCTCCCCCCCCCCTTTTAATTGGTAACAAGTTGATGCAGCACAACAGTCCAAGAAAAAGAAAGAAAGAAGAAGAAAAGTACGAGACATGGAAGAGATAATAAAGAAAGAGGAAATAAGATAGGGACGAAGCTCACCCAAACGTGAGGGATAGGGGAAAGATTCCAAACCCACTCGTGGGTACACCAAATTAAATCCCTTTTTGTCATCATTATTCACCACCTTTAACTGATACCAATGGGGGCATATATATAGGCTTTTACAAGATTTGAAAAATAAAATAAAATCCTAAGCTAACAAAACTCGTACAATTTTGGGACCCTTAATTTATTGACTTTCCCTAAACCAAAGACTATAAAAAGGTAAGAATCCTAGCAAAATAAATTACTAAAGATATAAGATTTTAAGGAAATAAAAATTCTAAAATAGGGGTTGATGATTTGTTTGTGTGGGCCCCCTAAGATCTCAAAATATCTCCAAAATCTTTGAGATTATTGAGGCTGTTGATCAGCTCAATTTGGGCCCCACAGAATAATTTTTTTTTTTTTTTTAATTTTGAATACTAGGGGCTGTTGTGCAGCTTTATATGGGCCCCACTTTTGGCTTCAAAAGTGTCAAAAAAATGTCCAAAATAATCCTCCAACTTAGGTGTACGACCAACACTTGTGTGGGCCCCATTTTCATTGTTTTAACAGTCCAAATATAAGCAACAACCTAGCTGGTCGTGCAGCTCAAAATCCCTATATGCCTTATTATTTCAAGCTCCCTATGACCAAAATATTTCTAAAAAATATCCCAAAAGAAGATTAATCTGCCCCTACTAGACTCACACGTAGAAGCCTATCCATGGTTCTCTATTTTCTTTTTCTTTACAAAATATGCTTCTTCATTAATCGCTCCGGGTTGGAAAAAGTTTGCCCACAAACTTGTAGAGATAGAATCTTCAAACTCTAGGATATATACATCACTTTGAAGGCCTTGACATTGTGGGGGGCAACAACATTAAAGGAATCTCGAAGGAAGCAGCTGCATAATCTTCTTGAGGTTTCCAAGCTTCCATGGACAACAAATTAATCTCTTCCAATTGATCTTCCACATTCTCAACTTCATCTTCAAGTAATGGATCAACTTGAGGGGTAATTGATTTTTCAATTAAGACACTTTGCTTGTCTTCTACCTTGACTTTTTGAGTGTATTCATGTGGCACATTCTCTTCGGATGATGGTTTAGGTTCCTTAGAATCCTCCTTAGGAGTAGATATTTCGAACTTGATGGCTCCTTCGGAATGGGCTGTTGTGGTAGGGTTGTAAGACCATACCATTGGCCACAACTTTTAAGCTTCAAAGGGCATGTCTCCACATTGTAAGTTGGTTGCATGTTTTTCCTCGATACATGATCTCCCTAAGATCACTTTTTGATAGTCTGATGAAATCTTGTATGCCGCACAATTTGTGTATCTTCCCATGGAGAACTCAATGTAATACTCATCATTATAGTGCCCATAATATGCATGATTTCACGTAACTTGTTCAATTTCTTCCACTATACTTGGAGAGATCAAATTTTCTTCTCTTTGATAAGTGATTAAAATCCGCAAGAGTTCCCCGGATGGAAATGAAAACTTGGTTCTAACCTCCATCATTCCCGGGACTCAACTAGGTAGTACTAGCTGAAAACTTAAAGCTCTGATACCAATTTGACACAATACAACAGTCCAAGAAAAAGAAAGAAAAAAGAAGATGAGAATGAAGAAGAAGAAGAGTGAGATGTGGAAGAGGGAAGAAAGAAAAAAGAAGATGAGAACGAAGAAGAAGAGTGAGACGTGGAAGAGAGAAGAAAGAAAAATGAGAGAAAAGAGGGAAGAAGCTCATCTAAACGTGAGGGATAGGGGAAAGGTTCCAAACCCATTCGTGGATACACCAAATTAATTCTTTTTTATCATCATTATTCACCACCTTTTACCGATACCAATGGGCCTATACATAGGCATTTACAAGATTTGAAAAATAAAATAGAATCCTAAGCTAACAAAACTCCTACAATCTTGGGACCCTTGATTTATTGACTAAAAGGGTAAGAATCCTATCAAAATAAATTACTAAAAGATTTAAGATTTTAAGGAAATAAGAACTCTAAAATAGGGGCTGACGTTTTGCTAGTGTGGACCCCCCAAGATCTCGAAAAATCTCCAAAATCTTGGAGATTATTGAGGCTGTCGATCAGCTCAATTTGGGTCCCACAGAATAACAAAAGTCTTTTAAAAATTTGGAATACTAGGGGCTGCTGTCCAGCTTTATATGGACCCCACTTTTGACTTCAAACGTGTAAAAAAAAAGTGTCCAAAATAATCCTCCAACTCGGGTGTACGACCAACACTTGTGTGAGCCCCATTTTGGTTGTTTTAACAGTCCAAAAATAAGCCACAACCCAGCTGGTCGTGCAGCTCAAAATCCCTATTTTCTTGGCATATTTTGCCTTATTATTTCAAGCTCCCTATGACCAAAATATTTTTAAAAAAATCCCAAAATAGAAAATTAATCTTCCCCTACTAGACTCACACGTAGAGGCCTATCCATGGTCCTCTATTTTATTTTTCTTTACAAAATATGCTCCTGCATTACAAATGCTAACTGATATAATGGTATGTTGACCAAGTTAGAGAGGTATTTTCAGGAATCAGGGGGCTAGTTTACTTATCAGAAAAGGAAAAAAAGAAAAGAAAAGAGGGTTTATTTAATGAGTGAAATTTGGCTTCAAAGGTTTTCTTCCATTTTAATTATTAGGTCTTTTGAATTTTCTTGGTTTTGTTAGGCTGGTTATGGCTTAGTTGGAGATGATGAGGCTAGTGCTTCTGGAGGTACTGTTTCTGCTCGAATAGAGTCATCGTACGTGATCAGCTTGCGTGATTTGGAGATGAAGCATGTTAAAGATTTTACATTTGTACATGGTGAGGACAATGTAACAATTACCCTTCATTGATCATGTGCTTAAACATACCATTTAGTTATTATTTTGTGATCAGTTATGCTGTCAATGATTGTCAGAATAATCAGGATCTGAAGCAGTGAATCTTATTGCAAGTTTAAAGAGTTGGCTTGTGAATGTTTTTCTTGTTTTTACAGTGGTTGTGATTGCACTGGTTTCATTTACCATTCAGAAAAAAAGACAATAATGAAATGCAGCTAAATGTAAATTGATCACATTGCAAATTGTGTATTTGCATGGAAAAACTGCTATTTTTTTTCCAACGATTAAAATTGCTATAATCTTCTGTAAGAAAAAGATATTAGTTTTGATGCTTTGTTGCTTGTCATGGACAATTAAGTAGAAGTTCTTTTTTTTAATTTTTTGGGTCATAATCTTCCTCATTTTTAGTTGGACTGTTTACTTCATATCTTTTGATGGATAGCATATTTATGTTCATGTGAGAGAATATTAGAATGGCATAGTCAACAGTTTTTAGTATGTTTCTGATGCTGAATGGGTTTTCTCCATATCCTATGATTCTTTATTGGGGGTGCTTTTACTGAACTGCTGAAGAGATTGTTATATATACCAGTGGAACTGTGGAAAGCGACTGTAATGCACATATTTTACGATTGATAACATTGCGAGTGTACTCACAAACACGTTGCAATTTCCATGTGTCATGGAGTAACATTTGGGTTCTAATATGTTGTAAATCAAGTTCAATTAAATGCTATTCCTTTGGTGGGCCATAATGATTTTCTTTTTATTAGATGCCATGCTTTTTTTTCTTGGATTCTAAAAGCATTTGAGTGTTCCCTGTGTGGACATTTTATGGTCCAATCCTTGGAAGGGTTGTGCCTTATCTACGTACACATAGTATATGTGCCACTGTTCAAGGCAGAATGGATTTTGTGAAGTTGGGAAACTTCATGATGTTTGTCCTTATCTTTATTTGTTTTCATTTTAGTTTGATCGATAACAAAGAGAAAGTTATGGAAGCAAAGCCAAAAGGAGGATACAAAGAATGCCTTAGTCCAAAAAGAAAAAACAAGCCAAGGAAAAGCCACTAGTCCATGCAAAGAGATTCAATTAAAAATAATATGAAGGAATGGAGGTCCAGACAATTCCTGATCTCTGATCAAGAGACTTCGCTCTTGGCCAGAGCATCAGCTAACACGTTGGCCTACCTAGCATGAAATGGAACAAATGTTCAATCTGGTTGTGAAGATGCTAGCCTCTCTAATGTAGTGTGACAATCTTTACAGTTCACTACTAGTACTTCAAAATCGTCCAATGACGATGAATGAATTGCTCTCTACAACCGTTTTTCAAACTTGGGCAGAAAGACACTCTTAACCCTGGAAAATATCCAAGGCTCTTGGCTTTAGTGGGATCACCCTCACCCACAAGGCTTGAGAAAGCATAATTGATTGAGCTGGACCAATAGATTAACCCAATGAGCATCAATCAAAGTTGAGCTTGATAAACCTAGTGTGCAACCTAAACAGTGATCAAGTTGGTGACAAACTGAGTGGAGTGAGAATGATCCTGGAGTAATTTGGACTCGTCATCAACTTACGCTCTTGCTAGAAAGAGAGGTGCCAGCACCACATAAACTCGAGCATATCTTCATGAAGATTCCTCTCAACACTGAAGAGCAGTAGAAATTAGAAAATGACTCTCAATCTTGGAGGCAGCACTGCATGGTTGAACGGATAGTTCGCTGACTCCCCATTAGTCATACACATAAAGCAAACATAGTGGGATAATTTCCACTCCTTGTACCTCCTCTGAATCATATTGCAGGTGTTGACCTCTTAATGAACAACTCCCCTCCCAAGAGACTTGATTTTAGGAGCCTTGACTTACAACGAGGGAAAGATGCTGTTGTTGAATGTCAGTGCACATGGGTTTCAAGGGGAGAGGGAGGGCATGGATGATGAAGTGTAATGGTTCGGCTTCTTTCTTGGTTATGATAAATGGCACTTGCAAAGGCAATTTCAATAGCTCCAGAGGCAATTTCAATAGCTCCAGAGGCAGGTGCTCAGGTGTTCTCAGATTTTTTGAATTTGATTCATGTCCTAGAATCAATCTCACCAAGAACATATCTATGGGGTTGGGGAAACTGAATGTTAAAATACTTGCTCGAAGTCTGGGATGTAGAATCGGTCACTTACTAGCCTCCTATTTAGGCTTTTCTCTTGGTGTTAGTTTTAAAGGAAAGACATTTGGAACGTGGTCTTGAAAAGGATTTGAAAATGGTTTTGGGGTTGAAAAGGCATGTGCATGTCCAAAGGAGAGAAGTTGACTTTATTAAGGCTACTTTAGCATGTATTCCTCTCTCTCTCTCTCTCTCTCTCTCTCTCTCTCTCTCTCTCTTTCATTTTTATCCCTGTTTCTGTGGCAAGTAAAATATAAACACTGTGGAGGGATTTTCTTTGGAAAGATTGAGAAAATGCATTTACCTACTAAGTTTCCTGGGATTCAGTGAGCAAGCCAAGACAGATGGGCGGGGTAGGTCTTAGACCAATCATCTTCATGAACAAGGTGCTGTTCTGTAAATGGCTATGGTCGTTTAGGACAGAGGAGAGCAGTTGGTGGAGGCATGTCATTGAAGCCAAGTATGGTACAGTGAATGGATAGGAAAGCAGATAGGTTTCTTCTTCCCATGGTTTGGGCCTCTGGAAAGGAATTTTGAAACACAGTATTCAGAGAAGGTTGCAGTCTCTAGGTGGGAACTCGAAGCAACACTCTATTTTGAAAGGATATTTGGCATGGTGAAACTCCATTGAAGATTGTTTACCTTGATATTTACAGTGTAGCTATGGACAAGTTTTTAAAAGTATCCAACTATGTTGCCTGGAATCATGTCTCATCAATTTTGCAGCCTATTCTCCGCAGAGCTTTGAATGATTTGGAGGTTAATTATCTTGTGCAAATGCTCGGTTTTTGGACAGATGTTGGATTTTGCTAGATGTTGTGGACTGTAGATGAAGGAGGTGGCATCCTAATGGACTCTTTATGGTTAGGGTTAGGTCCTGCTTTGACATGCTTCTCTGTCATCAAGATGTTTCCTTTCCTTGGAAACAGATACAAACCCTCCACTTCATAGTAATATATAATTCTTTCTTTGGACGGCAGCTTTGGGAAAAATCCTAACAGTGGAAAAATCCACTTTGTTATTTTGGTTTTTTCTCCTTTTGAAAATCTTTGTTTGGATCCTTCTAATGGTTTTGTGTTGCTTTATTGCATCTGTTTGCTAAAAAATTATCATTCTTTGGCCACCCCTAAAGTTTGATATCTTTAAATCTGTAACATACTCCTATATTAGTACCCTTTCCACCGGGATCCTTAAAATAGAGTTAACAAATTTTCAACAATGGATTGGTAAGCTTCTTAGATATTCATATAGTCTGTTCTTTCCACAAATTCCAACAGATGCTATGTGGTTGGACCTTCTAGCAAGTTCTATCACAAGGATCATCAAGGGGACTTTCTTTGGGATAATGATGTAGGTGACAGGAAGATCCATCTTATGAGCTGGCAGTCCATTTGTCTCCCCAAGGAGCAAGGGGGTCTTGGTGTTAGGCTGCTCAATCCTATGAATTGAGTGCTCCTTGGGAGGTGGCTTTGGCATTTTGGTGTGGAGAGGGGTAAGCTATGGCAAATGGTGATCACTGCCAAGTATGGGGAGAAAGGAAGGGCGTGGTCTTCTAGTGTTCTGGAAGGACCCTTCGGGACTAGTTTGTTGAAAGGAATCAAATATTCGCATGTGGCTATGGGAGGTTTGAAGGGAGTATCCTGTTCAAGGTCAACAATGGAGAATGGGTGCAATTTTGGACAGATCCGTGTTGCATTTCTACTCCCCTTTCTTCTTTACATCCAACTATATTTGTCCTACCTCAAACAAGGAGAGGTCTGTTAGGGAGCATCTGGTGGGCAGCCATAGTTCTCGTTCGTGGAATCTCCACTTGAGACGAAATGTCATGGCTGCTAGCAAGGTTTGATGTTGCCAGTGACAGGGAGTTGGATGATTTCAGGGGTTGGAGGAGTGGCTCTGATGAGTTCTCGGTGAGCTCTTTCTCTCACTCCCTAATCCAGCGTGGAGGGGGGGGGGCTTCCCAGCTAGATTCATCTGGAATACTAGTGTCCTTCCAAAATCTCATTCTTTCTTTGGCTGGTTTACTGGTAGTAAGTGCAGACGATTGGTGTGCTCGTGGCCGGGGGCATGCAGATGCCAAAATATATGCTGCCTATGTTGCCAAGCAGTTGAGGATGTTTGTTGCCTTTTCATCCATTGTTCAGTAGCTTCTTCTGTGTGGTGATTCATGTTCAACAGTTTTAAGGTGTGCTGGGTGTTGCCGAGATCAACCAAGTAGCTGATAGCTGGTTGGAGCTTTGCACTGTGGAGGGCTTTATATAAGAAAGGGAAGATGCTTTGGAGGTGTGTCCCTTTTGCTGTGTGCTGGAGCCTATGGGAGGAGCGGAATCTAAGGATTTTCGAGGACAGCCCATCTTGATGTGGACATTGGCAGCCAAGTGGGCCCCACATGACATGTGGGTGGGCCCCACAAATGTGAGCAGCAAATGTGATCTTGTGGAGCATCTTTTGGAGCTGTTTTCTTTTCTTTTATTTAGTTCTTTACAAGTATTAGTTTGTTTATGGGTTCTTTTTAAGAATTTTAAAATTTGGGTCCTATTAGGTAATTAGAAGAGTCTAGGGGGTTTACTTTAATTAAGGTTTTATGTTGGGGGGTTATTTGAATTCGTGGAATTGTAATGGGCTATATATCCTACGATGGGTTAATGAAATGGGTGATGAATGAAGTTTAAGTAAAAAATTTCCCAGATTTTCATGCTCACAGGTGGATGTCTTGCATGTGTGAATGCTGAAAGTTTCAAAACCAGGAGTGGTTCCCTCCTGAGTGAGGTTTACTCAATCTAGGTGGAGGCCTAGAACCCATCTTTTTAATCCATCTTCTATTTCTTTTTCTTCTTCTTTCTTTACTTCCCTTTTATGCTATTTCCGTTACAATTTCCATTACAGTAGTTCCCAACCAGCCTATTTCTTGTGTTGTCATGGGACTAAGGCAAGGAATTACAACAACCAGAATCTACAATAACATTCTTGAAGCCTTGGTTTCTTTCTAAGTGATCTAATGTGATTTTCTGGAGATTTACAAGCTTGTGATAGCCACGGAGATCATCTTCTGTTTGTGAGTTTTCTTAGAAAGTCGATGCCCAAGTTTTCCCTTACTTAGAGCACATATTGAAGGCAAGGTTCAAAATGTCGGTGTCGGTGGAAATATCGGTCAGGCCAAAATAAGACATATATCGGAAATGTCGGAAATA
>JAOXJP010230220.1:0-10827 GCA_025762735.1 Platanus orientalis
GGACTCCGAGACAGTGAACCTTTTAGCTTTTATTGAACAACTACTTGAATAACTTGATACTGCATAATTATTCCAATTTAAATAACAGTATTGTTCACATGTTTTCACAAATGCCATAACTACATATTTTATTTAAAATCCCATAATCCATCAAAGGTTTCATTTTTTCCTTTGGTTAGTTGTAAAGATATGACCCTAAACAGAGCAGAAGGGCGAAACAGGATTCATGTAGCCGACCCCAAATAGTTGTGATAAGGCTGTTTGTTGTTGTTGTTCTTGTTGTTGTTGTAAGAAGGGGGGGAGGGGGGAGGGGGAAATATGTTAAGAGAATCTTGTACTTAAGTTCTCTTTTGGGGGTTGGGCCTTTTTTGGGGATATGTTATCCCCACTCTTAATGAATATTTTTCTTAGCAACGAAAAAAAAAAAAGAATCGCACTCCTACACTAGACCTTCTTATCTCCAGGGAGAGAGTCCCTCGCACGATATGGCCTTCGGATACGAGGGTGCAACAAACCCTCTTAGTTTTATTTATCATCAAACCTCACACACATCACACGAGTCTTGCGATACATATGAGATTTTCCATCTATTTGTCTTTAAAACCCCTGCGATACGAGATACCCATACAGTATTGTGTCTCGCATCTCTTCGCCTGTATCGCAAGTGCCCAAATCTACCCCAAACACCCTCTCTTTTTTGCAATTTTTTTCAGGATCCAGTTTCCTAAAGCTAAATCTAGGACTCCACTTGGGTCTATTTCAGTTTAAAACCTGTATTTAGGCCGGATCGACGAATCAAAGCTGAAACCCAAAATTTCATCAACTTCGGTAAGTGCCCTATTTTTGCTCCAACCCTTCTAGATTTTTTTTATATGTCATATATATGATAGATCTACACATTCATGGAACTAAAAGTAATTTTCGAAAATTAAAATTATTTTTTTCGATGAGATAAAAAAAATTAAAGAAAATTCAAAAAAATACCAAATGGGCATTGTTTGGTCTGCTTTTTATATGAGATACTACAACCCATTATGCACATAATATTTCAATTTGACATATTTCTGAAATAAAAATATTTTTTGTATTTATATAATTATTAAATAAATACCAAAAAATTCCAAAAATATTGAAAAATACAAGAAGCATATTAAAACACATTGAAACATACACATCTCTTAATTATATTATGTTTTCTGTATTTTTTTAATTCTTCTTATATTTTTATAAAAAAATTCAGAAAATTATAGCAAACATGTAGAACATTTTGAAACATGTGTGTGTTTATTTATGTTTTATTGTGATATTTTTCCTTTTTCTTTTTCTTTTTCTTTTATTTTTTTTTTTTTTTTTTGGAGGGGTTGAGGAGGGGGATTTGGCTGCATATATTATATTGTATTTGTATTTATAGAATGTCATTTTTATCCAAAGGATTGCAAATATACCTCAGTAATTGCGCAACCAATATGAGGGTGACGACTCCCCCAACCATCAATGATGGTTGTTTTGATGCGGAGTGAATCCTAGGGTAAGGGTTAGAGTTGGAGTTCACAAAGAATATTCGATGGACAATAATAAGGGGCTGTAATGGAGTCGAAAAGTGGCTGAAATATGTGAAGTGATGTCTAGGAATTCTTCTGTAAAAGTGGACAGCAATAGTACTTCACAATGTATCAAGAAAACCCAAGAAAAATAGGTGTTATGGCAATCTCTATGATTTAACAATGAATATATATGTTATAGTGTGAATAGGTATCAAATCCACACTGAATACTTTGAGATAGAGGATCAAAATAATACCAAATCATACAAAAATCTGATCTGTCCAAGTACCTATGCTATAGCCGAATTCACTAGGATCCCAAAGAATCAAACACCAAAGTAAATGCAGTCAAGCTTTCAATAGACTATTCATACCTCTTAAAGTTGCTTCAAATACCTCTGTAAAAGTGCTGGATTCTTCCCAAGATCATGTTCCAAAGTATGAAAAGTTTGACAAAAAAATTATGATATACCACATGAGCCGCCAGCCCCTTTGTATGACTTCCCCTATTTATTAGGAAGAGGTTTTAGGAGGGGGAAAACTCCTCCAGGTGGATCGCCCAAGGGGTATAGACACCCTTATGGAAGGGGGTTTGATCAATGGTGAGGTGGTTAAGGAATGGTGATAAGAAGAAACAAATGGAGGTTAGGTCTAAACTACAGAAAATTCTAAAGAAGAAGATGATAGGAAAGAAAGAGAGTACTACTAAGAAGAAAAAAAAAAGAATGGAAGACGGAGAAGAGTAAATAATATGAGAAAGAAGAAGGAAGAGAATAAGAGGAAGGAAGATTGACGAAGGAGATTTTCGTTACCTTGGGAATTGTGAAGGAGAAAGAGACCAACCCACTTGTGGGATAAAAAAAAAAATTATTCCTTCAAAAAACTGCCCCATCGTTACATAGAGTAGGTTTTTAAACCCTCTTACTACTGATTAAATTAAAGTACCCAAAATACCCCCCTAAGTGACTTGCACTGCACAACCAACACTAATGACCCCCATGTTTATTCTTAAAACAAATAACATAAAATACCAAAAATACCCTTAAACACTCCTACTTAATAACTCACTACTTCTATGGCTGTTAAAAGCCTTATTACATGATAAAATTAATAGAAAAAAAAACCCTAAAACATCCAATTACCATGGACACTTGTCTACTCTTCTCTTTCCTTGGGAAAGTCTTGGTTTCGGCTTCCAAAGAAAGTACTTCTCCAAGTAGTGTAGGGTTGTTGCATCATATTTTCTACATATAATGATTCCTAAGTATGTATTAGTATTTATTCTATCAAATCCTGAAGTTTCATAAAAAAAATTCCCCCATTTGATTAGTGCCTCCCCCATTTCTCATTGTTTCCCAGCTTTTTCCAAGCGCCGCAATACGCGGTACGTGTCAGTATCCTTAAGCCACAATACGGCGCGCAATGTTGATACTTTAAACCTTGGCTACCAAGCGGGTATATCTTCTAGCCACCTGTTTATTCATTGACCAGTGAGTGCTTTAAAGTGTGCTAGGTTTTGCCAAGTTCAATAAAGGATTTGATTGTTTGCTGGAGCTGTGCTGAATAGGGATTTCAGCAAGCGTGGAAAGATGATTTGGAAGAGCATTCCCTTTGCCTGCTGGAGCCTGTGGAAGGAACGGAATTTGAGATCTTTGAGGATATGTCACTGCCTATCTCAAAGCTCAAGGAATTTCAGCAAGCAGGGAAAGATGATATGGAATAATGGAAGAGCAATCCCTTTGCCGTGTGCTGGAGCTTATGGGAGGAACGAAATTTGAGATCTTTGAGGATATGTCACTGCCTATCTCGAAGCTCTAGGACGCCGTTTTGGCTAAGATTTTTCATTGGACGTCTCTTAGTCTGATGTTTCAAGGTCTCGATTCCAAGATTCGGTATTCAAATCGGATCATGTTGTTTTTTAGTGGCATTGAATTATATTTGGGTTTTTGGCTCTTGGTCTGTTGGTGGGGCCTGGTTGCATTTCTTATGCATTCCGGCCTTCACTTGTAGCTGTTCTTCGGTTCCTTGTGTTCAATAAAATTGTGTTATATATCAAAATAAAAAACACCACAACTTGTATTAGTTCTTGTAAACCTAACCAGTTGCAAAGTCTTCAAATTCATGAGGGTATGTATTCCAGCTGCTGTGTGGTAGAGCACTGCAGAAGATTGGAACAATATCTGGACTGCCAAACGCAAATGTATGCTGGCTTCGGTTAAATACTGAGTCAAATTCAACAGGATTTGCTTTCCATCCTGCAAATGCCACGAGAAACCTTTAGTGTACATGTCACTGACCATGATAAAGTTCGACAGAATAAACTACAACTCAACAGAAGATGCTCAGAAGAATTCAATTCTAATATTATTTTCCAAGATTAGCAAAGATATCTTTGTTTGTGAAGAAGCATGTTCTGCAGGACAAATCGAAGATATTGGCCAAATGTGAAAACAGAGCAAATTGCATATTCTAGTGCAGTGATGCCCTCTCCAGGTGAAGTGAAAGAATTACACTAGTCTCGTCAATGAAAAGACAAGAAATTATAAGAAAAGCCAAAAAGCCAATTCATTTGCTAAGTTGACGGGATATTTAAAAATAAGTAAATAATAAATACCTTTGGTCACTGCACTAGGATCCTCATAGAAACCAGCGATAATGGAAACATGACCAGGTCTTGATTCTGTTGGAGGACGAGCATGAGATACTCCCCAACGACCTTGTCCTTTAATTACACTTCTTAGAAAAGGTGCTCTGAATTGTCCTTCAGAATCTGGCTCAAAGAACTTGTCGGCACGTAAACCATCGGCTGCAATTCCATTTTAATGAAGTGCATTACCATAAAAAATAATAATAATCATAATCATAAACTGAAAAAAATCAACAAGCACTTGCAGTTACAAGTTCCCACCTAGCATGGTCGTAACAACAAGCCAAGGCGCAAGGATTATTGTAACACCCCGTTTTCTTGCAGGGGCATTTTGGGGATTTCCCCATAAGATAAGAACTAGAAGGATTAAAAGAGGGGTTTTACCCTCTATCGTGCGACCGTGAGTTGAGGAGAGTGAGGGAATGAGTAAAACAGTGGAGAAGAAGAGGAGAAAAACCACAGAAAATCGACGAAAAACACGCAAGATAGGTAGATAACCTCTCCTTCAATTTATAATAGGGATTTGCTTGTTTGTAAAATGTTTTGGTGTTCTCTTTGTGTAAACCCTAGTTTTCCTTTAATAAAACCATATTTGCATGTGGGTATACTTGTTTATTATGCTTTCATGGGTGCTACTTGATGAGCTATAGGCTGTTACATGTTAATGAATAAGTTACTTTCGCTGCTAACCTTAAATTTTGGAAGTTTTGTTGCTATGGTTATACCTATATCTGGAATTTGTTTGTGAATGTGAATTAACATAAATACTCCAGCCTGACCTTTGTATAATTCATATTAGATTTTTTAGAAAAATCCGATTGCGTATATTAGCATCCAAATATAGTTTTTACATACATTGATCATGTTAATTTGTGTCAATTGGGAAAAAGTACCAATTTGGTGACTAATGGAATATTTTTGGTAAAAGTTAGCTGCACCTTATGGAGGATGTTGGCGCTTTATGCGAAATAATGAAACACTGATATTCTAATAGATATTTATGTGTTATTCTTAATTGATTTGATGGAAAATACTTACATCTTGTGGTAATTTATATGAAACCTCAATCTATTGTGAAATAATGCATTTGTAAGCATTTAGGGGCTGTACTGCATACTTTATTATGAGCTAACAGTGCAGGGGAACCATAGGACATTCTATTTGTGACATGATTCATGCATGGCTATGTGGCCTCATATTCTAATGGCAAGATATCATGTTGTATTGCATGACCTGGTTTTCTTATGGTTGGAATGCTAGTAATCATATTATGGGCTATGTGTTGTGGTTGGATATTATTTGGGCTAAGATATGATGACTATGATCTTACATGATTTTGCCCGCATATCAAAATGCGGAAGGGACCCCCAAATATGATCCAAAGCCACTTCCCTAGCTAGGTTTGTTGGGGCTACAGTCAGGTGGACGTACCTATCACTAGCATGTCCATGCATATTGAGATGCAGAAAGAACCCCCAGGCATGGCAACCCCAGAACCACTGACGTGACTCATGGGAGAAATCACTAGGATGGGTTCATAGGGTCTTAAAGCATGTCCACGCATATTGAGACGTGGAAGAGGTCCCCGGATCTGATCAGTCAAAAGCAGCTGACGGAACTAGATTGCTAAGCGGGATCCAACAGCAGTAGTATATTTTCTACTATCTCTATGTGTGATGATGGTATTATTTTGCTATTGCCTACTACAAGGCCCGTTGATCTTATATGATGATGCCCTTGTGATATTGTCCATTGTGAGGCTAGATGGTTTTTCGGAGTTGTTCTCATCTATGAGAGGTCAGATCATTTGTATTTACTCAATTAAGCCTATGAGAGGCAGTCAAGTATTCTTTACTGCACTTAGAGCCAAATGAAAGGCTGGATATTCTTCATTTTATCTCATATTCTTATGATAAGGTTAGAGTTCTCGTAGGATGAGGATGCAAACTTCTTCCAATATTGCTTGACGCACCACGGGTGCAAGGGTTTATATACATGCATGCATTTAGAAGCACTACGAAGGATGTGCCTTTATGTACTTTAATACAAGTACTATCATTTACTTGGACTATCATGAATGAGATATCTTTGAAAATATGCGAACATCATTGTATGTTGATCATGTTATCATCTTGATATCTATTAAATACAATTAATGTATGTTTTGATGATTTATGTACGTATATTGTGGGTGTCGGTGTGCTATAAATTGTAGAAAGTTTGGTTTATTTATTGTGCATGTTTAGCTCATCCCAAAAATTAACACCTCACAGAGGACGTCCTACGTGCTATTATGCATTCTGTTTACTAGGATCAGAGGAGCTCAAAGCCGTTCAGCAAAGTCAGAGTCTACACACGAATAGATTAGATGATTATGGTATACAGGGCTCTGTGCCTCCCATGGATTCTTTTTGACTTACATTTTTTGTAGTTTTACCTGATGTGAATATTTTGAGATCATTGTACATATATAAAATTTACTTCCTTTTGTTGTGTCCCCATGGATCCTATTTATGTGGGGGAGATGCTGCTGATTACTGAGTGACCCAGGAGCCACGTTCGCTTTTTACTTAAGAGGTAAAATGATTTCCTAATCAGCAAAAAGGCTGGATCCAGGGTGTGACAATTATACGGAGTTCAATTTGTGTATTGGGTTGAAAGTAAAAAAAACTTTTGTCAGACAACCTAAATGCTGTTTAGACATCACACCGTACTTTACCTCAATACACAATTTCCTCACATAACTCCTCGGTTCCTCAGAAGATTAGTGCCCAATAATTACAGCATTACGATCGTTTAAAACCCAGCATTATATTTCTAGGTGCAACCCTGTAATCTCTAAGATAGCATCATTCCTCGGATACTGCAGCCCATCTAAGACATCGGGTTATTCACGCAAATTACTAACAAGAAGCCAGCTCAATCGGAGTTCTTATTTCCATCTACTCATATGTCTTCCTACACAGTCAACAAAAGGGGGAGAGGCAAACCCATCTAGGTTTAAAAATTACTTAGTTACATATAAATTTGCACGAACAAAAGCACGCATAAAAATGATAATAAGATGAAGAAGAAAAAACGAAGATTGGTTCTGAGCCAAATCTACAAACAAGTGGTGTGGAAGTGCGTACCGATGAGCAGAACGAGACGCTTAGCGGGGGGTTTGAATCGAGGAGGAACGGGATCCATGCCGTGGACGATGGGGGTCTTGAAGTAAATGTCGAATATGCTGAGCATGTAGACTGCGTGGAGAACAACGCCCAGAACTACGAGCCATCTCTCCCTACTCTTCAACCACCTTCGCCTGTTTGAAGCTGTTTTGCCCTCTTCGACGCCTCTGCTGCCCAAGATCCCATCTGTTTCACCCATCTTTTCTCACCTTTGCCTTTCGCCACTGCCGCTACCTGACGATCCGCTATATGCTTTGGACTTTGGAGCTCGATTTATTCGTCGTCCAGAATGTGACGTGGAAAAGAAAAGGTTTGTTTGGTTAAGAGACAGGAGATCCAATATCTTCGGTCTGAATGGAGAAATATTACGCCTCTCGGTTGGTCATGGGCTAACAGCTAGGTGCACTAAAAATTAGGTGAGAACGAATCTTGAGAGAACTGTGAAAACGGCATCAGGGTTCGGACACATCAGTGCCGAAAAGTGATAAGTGCCCCCCAAAAAGTGCAAATCACTTTTTGGTACTGATGTGTCAGCCCCTCTGGTGCTATTTTCACGGTTCTCATAAGATTCGTTCTCACATAATCCAAGCCCCTTTTTATATATGAAATCATATTTTTTAGAAAGGAAGGGGGCGGGGCGGGGTGGGGCGGGCGCATGTAAATCACTTCTCACACAGATGTGCCCAGCCCTTAACCCCCAACAGAGGCTAGGGAGTGTACATCCTCCTTGTCTCATCGTCACAGGAGGGCGTGAGGTTTAAGCAAAAAGTGCATAGGCCCACACCCGTGAGGGGAAAAAATTAGGTACTAAAATATGCTTTTCCCCATGTATTAGAATGACAGCAGCGGTGAGACGTCAGCTTTGAAAAGTAATAAACACCCCCAAAAAAGTGAGTCACTTTTCGGTATTGATATATCAACCCCCTGATGTCATCTTAATACATCAGGAAAAAACAAATTTCCATACCTAATCCCAGCCCGTGTGAGGGAGTGCACTGTACTCCCAACCAATCCTCGGTGTGGTCACACAATTATGGACATATAATATTTGCTCAAAGATTTTTGGAGCTTAGGTTAAGGAACAAGATCCATTCGTCCGAAAAGTCAGCGCTGGAGAGTGAAAGGTACCCTAGAAGTGTAAATTACTTTTTAGGAGATGATGTGCAGGGCCAACTGTTTGTTCACTAAAGGTCACACCAAATCTGAGGCATATTTTTTTGGTTATACCTACAACTAGCACGTGTCTTAAACAAATTATAAAATAAAATAAAAAAACGAAACTGATTTCAAAATGTGACACATGGTTTCAAGGATCACTCGATTTCGTTTCAATTGGGATCGGTTGTGACCGATCTGATCAACGACTGATTGGGATCAATTGATTCTTGAAGTTATGTAATTTTTGTACCAAATCATCTGATCTAGATTGGAATCAGCTGCCAAGCCCAATAACTCCGATTGTGTGTTTTTAAACCATGACATGTCTTGAATATAATATGTGAAACTGATTTTAAAATATGTGAAAATGAGAGTTTTAAAGGTTTTTGCATACGTGTCAGTGTTGTATAAATATGTTAATTTAAATTTGGGAAGGATTATTGGCACCCCTAAAATTGATCACCACATCAATAAAAGAAAATTTCTATTTTACCCCCTCCCTCTCTCCCCGACGTCTCTCTCCCTCCCTCTCCAGTATTCTCTCTCCTCTCCCTCCCCCTCTCTCTCTTCATCTTCTTCTTTCTCTCTTCCTCTTCCTCTTCCTCTCTTTCTCCTTTCTCCTTTCTTCCTTGTTTGTTTGTTTGTATTTATTTTTTGGCAGGGGGTGTTTGGAGGTACAGGTTTGGGGCAGGCACTTACTTGTTTGCTTGTTTAGACCTCTGCATCCGAACATGAGGCCCCTGCCCTGGACCTGCACCTCCAAATGCCTCCCACAAAAAAAAGGGGAGGAAGGGAAGAGAGAGAAAGGAAGAGAGAAAAAGAGGAAGATGAAGAGTGAGGAAGAGGGAGGGAGGGAGAGGAGAGAGAAAGAGAGAGAAGGAGGAAGGGAAAGAAAACTTAAGAAAAAAAACAGAATAGGAGAAGGGAGAGGAGAGAGAGACTTGGGGACAAAAAGAGAGGAGAGAGAGGAAAGAGGGCTAGTTTAGGGATGGATGTTTTGGAGGAAGGGGTAAAATAAAAATTGTATTTTCTGGTGTGATAATCAATTTTAGAGGTACTAATAGCCCTTCCCTTAAACTTCTAGAGAGTATCTCACCTGCCTATATCGTGGGTTCTCCCCAGAATAAACGGTGCCATATCAAGTGCACCACACTCATGTGACCACTCAGGAGGGATAATCAAAAACCTCTTAAAAGTGAATTGATTCCACCCCCGAGTGGTGTGGTACATACGATATCATCCCAGAATAAACACCCCCACACCGCCCCAAATCCCCTCCCTTCCCTCCGCATTTAGGGTTTCAAACCGACCCCATTCTCCATGATGTACGTCCGTCTCCGGTGATCCTTCACTGCTCTCCGACGGCCCTTCTTCTCTATTAAGGTTGATTTGCTCCTTAAGTTTGATCTCATGTGCCAGAGGAGTGATTGAACTGGTCATCCTTCTATTAGTTTTTGTTTTATTTTGATTATTTTTTTGTGTTCTTTGTTTATCTAACATGCTTCTTACTATTATCTCATTTGTGATCAAGCTTTGGGTTGCTTGAAGGTTTGGGCAGTTCTTGCTTAAAACATTGCTCGCTTTCTTGAGATGGAGAACTGTTGCGATTTTCTGTCATGGCTTGGCCTAGACGTGTCGATGAAGATTTTCATGTATTTAGATAATCCATCCGATTTCGTTCGTGTTAGTTGTGTCTCAAAGGATTGGCGCGAATTCGGTGAGTGATTTTTTTTTTTTTCAAATGGTCTAAACTTAATCAAGGGTATTATTTACCCACTTTCCTGTTTGTTTCTCTTTTTTTTTTTTTTTTTTGGGGGGGGGGGTGTGTTTGTGGGTTTAACTTCCTGTTTGTTTCTCTATATCTTTGTTTTCTTAGGTCTTACATATGTGAATGCTATTGTCATTGGAAATCATTGACTCATGTAACAGCTTCTAGGTTAGGTTGTCTCCATGTCCAAACAACATTTTGGAAAGATTGCTGATAGTACTATGTAGTCTTTGAGCATCTCATGAAAGTTTTGCTATTACTTAGTATTGTTGCGACTAACGCACAAACTAGAGAAAAACAAAGGAAATAAAAAATGCAAAGCATTGAACACAGTAATATACATGGTTTGGCTTACAGCCTGTATTCACGGGCGAAGACAGCAAAAAATTTCACTATGAACAAAGGAGATTACACAGAAAACAAGCTCTCAAAGCCTAGACTCCAAATACACCATTCTGCCCCTTTCTCTTTCTGTCAAAATCGATATCCCTCTCAATAAACCTTAACGCATCTTTTATATGCGGTTACACAAAAGAGAACC
>JAOXJP010230221.1:0-10827 GCA_025762735.1 Platanus orientalis
ATTTGCCCCCCCCCCCCCCCCCCCCCCCCCCAAAAAAAAAAAAAAAAAAAAACACAACCTTTATAGAACCATACATGCTTCGCAGCTCCACTTGAGCATATGATCATGATTAAAAGGGCTTTTGAGGCGCAACCAATTAAGTTAGTGGCCATTCAAAAGGTCTGTTCTCCACCACTTGATCAGCATCCAATCATGATCATGCTGTAACTGCCATCAATGAAAAGTATTTGATTGTTAGTTGAATGTCCTTAGCATCACAAAGGCGCATTGATGATTTTTTTTTTGAGTTACAGACGGATCAGATAATATATAGATCGAAAGATGAGTTGGAGATACCTCAAATCCTTTAAAGCCTTCTCATTGACTGAACTGAATGGAACCCTCAAAATCCCCACCAGAACCACCCTTCTCTCATTCCTAACCACCCATTTTGACTCTCCCTCCCTACACAAACACTCACATCACTTCCCTACACTCTCAGACTATAATTCTCACCACCACCCTAACAATTCCAACAGAAATAACTGATTACTCAAACCAACCAGTTTCTTTCCAGCAACTCGAACAACCGATAGAGCAACAGATATGGCGGCAATGCTAATGGCAGCAACAGCCAGCTCTAGCACTGTCCATAGACCAACCCCATTTTTGGGCCAAAACCAGGGATCCAACACTAACCCTCTTAGAGATGTTGTTTCCATGGGTACTGGAAAATTCATTATGGTAAGCTCCTCCTTGTCTGGTTGTTGATTTTATATCGTTTCTTCTTCTTTTATTTATTTATTTATTTATTATTATTATTATTATTTTATTTTTGAGGGGGGGGGGGGGGTGAGTTATGGACCCGACCATGTGAAGTACTTGGGACCCTTCTTTGCTCAGACCCCTTCATACCTCACCGGAGAATTCCCCGGCAACTACGGATGGGACACTGCTGGATTATCGGCTGACCCAGAGGCCTTCGCCAAGAACAGGGCTCTTGAGGTAATCCTAGCTCTTCTTACTAGTGGGTGAATTGGAGTTTCTTAGAACAAAGCAAAGTTCTATTAAAATCCCGCATTGCCTACTTCAAAAGGATCTGTGCTTATACGTAAGCACTAAGCACCCTGCCGCCTACTACACTTGTGTGTTTTAAAACCAGGGAGAGCGAGTGGTTCTGGTCGATAGAGCCAGGGTAAAAGGGGGTGAATCGTAAAATCCCACATTTCCTAGCTTGAATAAATTATGTGTTTATATGTAGACACCCCTTTACTTGGCTTGATGTATTTTAAAACCGGGAATGAGAGTGGCCCTCATGTTGGAATGCCCAAAACTGGACAATATCAAGCTAGGTCGGTCAGGTCATCACAGTTCTCCTCTATGCTTCTATGTACATCTATTCTGGTTATCTTTACAATGATGTAGATGGTAACAATATTTGCTAAATTTTCTCATGAATAATGTCAGGTGATCCACAGCCAATGGGCTATGCTCGGGGCACTTGTATGCATACCCAGAAGTTCTTAACAAGTGGGTTAAAGGTTTTTTTTTTTTTTTTTTTTTTATAAATTTTATGAATAACAATTATATAAAAAGAGAAAAGATGCACGACACAAAAGCCTCATAAAATACAAGCATTAGGCATAAGCCTTAGTAAAAGATACTGGAAAGATAATCCCCCTCAGTGATATCACTAATACAAAGGCTCTTGAAATCTAGATATGCCATGACCCATGAAAGCAACCTCAAAGATAATGGTGTCAATGTTCTCATGAAAATGGCAGTACTTGCCTTCCAAGTCCTCATGGGGCTCGTTGAGGGCTTCCATATCAACGGCCTTCCAGGAGTTGGTGAGGGCAACAACCTCTACCCAGGAGGAACCTACTTTGACCCACTAAGACTTGCTGATGATCCTGTCACCTTTGCCGAGCTCAAAGTGAAGGAGATAAAGAATGGTTGACTCGCCGTGATCTCCATGTTCGGATTCTTTGTCCAGGCCATTGTCACCGGCAAAGGCCCCCTAGAGAGCCTCTTGGATCACCTTGATAACCCTGTTGCAATGCGTGGGTATACGCCACCAAGTTCGTGCCAGGATCCTAAACTCATTCAGATTATTTATTTCCTCTTCTTTTGTGAAAATGAATCAAGAAGGGTACTGCCTTTGTAGATTATCATGTTAAGTTGTAGGATTAGAAGAGTGAAACTCATCTGTCTCAGTGAGATTGAATATATCCTGTGATATTGCTTGTATTGATGACAATCACAATTTTTTAGTTATTGGATCATTATTAACTGTTAATTATAAAATCAAAGGTGTTAGGGGCATAAGCATGAACACCATTGAGTACAATATATGACCGATGTGTGCATTAGGGCATTCTTTGGCCAGTGTTTCGGTTTCAAAAGGTTTAGAAGGCCTAGTTTGACGTATTCCATCAATCCTAGGGCTATTGGCTTATTGGTTAGCACCGTACTCCATGATAGCATGGTTTATACTATAAAGTGCTGCTCATTCTTGTCAACCTTGTTGAACATTAATTATGTGGTATAAATTAAAGAATAACTTTAAACTAAACAATAGCAAATGTCTTGATACAAATTAAATACTGCAATAATATAATTCTAAAACAAAGTTTTTCTAATCAAATATAACTATCTCAGAACTCTTAAAAACAATTGCAGCACATTTATTGAATTTCAGAATTAATAACAATAAAAATATTCTATTAAAATTAAACAAAGAAGCAATCTAACTTTGCTGATTTAGTATAAAATTATAATGGAATTGAATTTATATTTTGCAATAGTTAATTTTACAGAAACAAAGAAACAACTTAGAAAAACTTATTCGCATGTCGAGGCGTGTCTGTAGACATTATCCTTGACAGTATTCGCCTCCCTTTGTTATGATGAGACAGGAAATTCGGATGACCACCACTAGATTCAACAACACTAATCTTTTCAGACCTACACAATATGAGAAGAACAATGAATTGCAATATATATATTTCTGACTTGAACAAAATTAAATAAAGAAGTAAATCTATAAAAAAAAAAACCTGAAAGAATCTCAAAGGATCTAGTTTAAAGAAGAGTTTGTTGCATAGGAGTTGTCATTGCCTTTCAATCTTGGCTTATTCTATGTTTGTGAATAAAGGAAGACCTTTAAATAGATAACGATTAGGTTTCTCTTCAATGGTCTCTTCCTCAATGAGTAGACCTTTTGTCCATGATGGGTGTTTAAGTAGTGTTTTCCACAATGGTTTCCTCTCTTTAACAAGTCTCTTAACCAGTGTCATTTTGTAACGGGGAGGTCTTTCTTAACGGACCTCCTTTAATGGGCTTCTCTTTTTAGGGGGTCTCCCTTAATGGGCTCAACACAATAGCTGCACGATCTTGTCTCCTTTTTCAAAGAGTGCTACACACGAAATGTGCTCCTCAAGACTTTTATTTTGGTGTAATCACACCATAATTGTAATGCTCATCTAATAGGGTATAATGGATCCCATAAACTCCCCAAATGAGTGCCAATAAATAGAAGAGGAATTTCATGTCCTTAGCCTTGTAACGACAACCTTCAAAGAGTCTGAGGACAAGCATCATTCCTTCATAGTTAAGAAATAACATTAAGGGCCTGTTTGGCAGCAAGGTTGAAATTGCCGAGCATAAAGTAATTTTTGTTTGGGTTGACATGATTTTAGGACAAGTAGTTTAACTTCCATGATAATATGGTAATTAAACAGAAGAGCATTTCATCATTAGTACCTGTTAACATTTGGATTTTTCGAATTGTAATATGATGATATTGCTCATTGAGTTATAGCGAGATGGATGAATTTAAAGAGGTGCTGGAGTAGTATGTGATCAGGATAAGTCTCTTACATCTGTATGTGATGATATGGCTCATGTTATGGATATTGATAAGATATCATTGCTTTAATCCAACTTAGTTTAGATCTTTTTTATTCTAAAAATATCTTTGTAGTTCGAACTTGCCATTTATCCTTTCTCTAATCTCGTTAATCAAAACTATTTCATTGGCAAAGAGATATGGGTTAAATGTTCAGCCTCGTGTGAATCTACTATGATCGAAAACTTGCCCATTTCTTCCCTAGTTGTTTCAACATTAGTTAATGTTCTGTCAAGCATATCATTGACTAAGACAACTAAGACAATACATCTATTGAAACCCTTTTCTGTTTCAAAATCTATTAAAAGATCTATATAGGCCCCTTATAATATGCTTTCTCTAAGTAAATAAAGACCATATAAATACCTTTCTTTTTCTCTCTAAACTTTTCCATCAATTGCCTGGTAAGAAAATAGCTTTGATTGTCAATCCTCTTGGCATAAATGCAAGCAGATTTGCTAATAGTCTAGTTTTGTGTCTTAGCTTACATTCTGTTACTCATTTCTGAAGTTTACTAAGTAGATCATAAGCTAAACCCCCAAGCATTGATGCAATTCTAAATATCTTCCTTGTTTTTGTAAATAGACATTACAATACTTTTTTTCTATTCTTTCAAGAGTTTGTTAGCAGTAATGATCTTGTTAAACAACTTAAATGGGATATGATATCATCTATTATGAATTTTCAAACCTCAACTGAAATACCATTTTATCCTATTGCCTTTCATTCTTTCATCTATCTCAGTGCCCCTTTAACTTCAATTAACATAATTATATGAAAGTGCTTATGATCTCCAATTTCATCGACACTATTAATCCTCCTAAACTAACATTTTATGTGATTCTCATTAGTAATTTTTGGATATATTTTTGCCTCCTTTTTTTAATTCTTTTCTCCTTGCTAAACCGCTTCTCACTCTTAGTGCATTTAACATGATTTAGGTCTCTATGTTTCATTCATTCTTACAAATTTGTATACATTATCTTACCAGCCCTGATGACTAACATATGATAAATGTCATCATTTAATTTTGCCTTAATATTTCCTTAGTTTCTTTTTTAGCATTTTCAAATTTTCCTAGATCCTAATCTTTTTCGAAGCCGTATAACAAGATCTCTTAGCTCTAAAAAAAATTGAACTTTATCATTCCATGAGCAGATCTCTTTAAATGATTGTTCTTTACTTGTAGACTCTTTATGGACCCCTTCACTATTTTAATATAGCTGACCACTTTATTTTACATGACATTAGTTTTATCTCCAAATTTCATTTTTCTTTCATTTTCAATTTATACGTAAATATCAATAACTTTTCCCTGTTTGGGTTCCACCATCTATTTCTTAGGAAATAAATCTCGCGTTTCTTTCTTTCCACATATTTTAATACAAATATCAAAAATTACTAACCTATGTTGTGTGGCTGGGCTTTCTCCTTGGATAACCTTATAGTCTTTACTTGATCATTTTATCCTCCTAATGGAAGAAAAAAAATCTATCTAACCCCTATTTAATCAACTCTTTAAAGTCACCAAATGTTCTCTTTTTTTAACTATTTTATTTGTTATTGAAAATTCTTATATTACATTGCTCGCCTTATTTCTTTTTCAAAATTTGTATCATTCATATTGAACTCTCTCAAAATCTTCATCTTCCATGAACTTTCTCCTGTTCTCTTTGGGCTTTCCCTTGTTCTCTTTGGGCTTTCCCTATGTTACGTCCTATATATTCTTTCTTTGACTCAAGAAATATTTAAATTAATCTATCCATGATTTATACGTCCTACCTATTCTTTCTTTGCCTCAAGAAATATTTAAATTAATCTATCCATGATTTGCCGAAATTGATTTTTAATGGTTTCATCTAAACCTACTTGAAGTGCATAAGCGCTGCTTGAGTTAATTATCGATTTTCTTAGAACAAGTTTTATAAATTTTATCCCATAACTGATTCCTTTTGTGTCTACAAATTCATCCATTAGATTTTTATCTATTGTTATCTCTGTCCCATTTCATCTATTGTCTCCTCTTGTATCAAAGTTAATTAACCATCAGTATCCTTAGCTTTTCTCCCTTTCACTTTGTTTGAAAGGAAAGAAACCTGAATATTTATTGGGATGAACATTCAAGATCCAAAAGTAATTTCTTGTCTATCCTATTTGTTTCGTATGACTTCAAAAGAGGCTAGACTCGTTGAATCATGGCCTATATAAAAATAGAATGATCTTCACGAAAAATCAAAAAGCAAAGAAGGCATCCTAGATAACACTTTCATTAGATATTATCAATTCAGATACTTACATACTTTGGGATTACATCAATGAAAACAGAATATACATATATATACCCACCAATTAAAAACAAAAAACCAAAAAAGGAAGTTAAAACCTTCTACAAATGCCTCTTTGGCTAAAGCAGGCATATACAATCCCTCCCCAGCAAGTTAAAATATGGTAAGGCATACAACCAAACTCTCTTCCCAACCATCCTCACACACCAGAAACACCAGAAGATTCAGACATGATGGCAGGATAGACCGTGCCAAAATGGCTAGATGGTATCCAACAACATTTTCTTCAATTGCTGCTCAAGCCAAGCCAATTTCTGTCCATGCCCTGATTGAAACCTGGCTAGGTATGCATCCTACATTGGCCATGGCATGGTTGCATGGCTTAAAAATGAGCCAGTAAAGATCAAATGAATTTTCAAGAGATACAAAATTCTACATCCCTCTTGTGCTCCTCTTCCCCCACCATTTCTTACGGCTCTTCTCCACTTCCAAGTTCCCAAGCTTGTGAAGTGTTGATTTCGTCTCCCTTAGTCGAACCTTGTACTCTTTCTTCCATGTCTCAAACCTGAGCTTAAGCTTCCGGAACTCGTCATCAGGGTTCATATTGGAAGCACACTGCCCTGACTTGACCTCAACAAGGAACTCTGCATTATCTTCAAATAGTTGTTTCCGTTGCTCAAACTCCTTCATCATGTGGCAGACAGCATTGAGACCGCCATTAGACTCTAGTCCAGGTTGAACATCAGAAGTGTGATTCAGTAATTTGACTGGTGTGCTGCCATCAGGAGTGCGAGTGCCCACAGACACGGCATCTTCAGAATCATAATAGTGAGTCATTGGTGAAGTATCAGGTTTTCCAGGTTGGCCTGCAATGTGGTCAGCTGCAAGACTCTTCTTGGCTGCAGCTAGACTCATCTGCATCAGTCATCACAAAACCAGAATCCTTAATGATGTGAGAGTGATTTAATTATTTAGTTAAGAAGCCCAAATAGATGCACTGCAAATATTAAAATGTTGAAAAATAAGCATGTTAATCATCATGTGGGAGCTCTACCCTCAACAACCGAAATTAAGGGTGGACCTAGATATATTTTGCTTGACTGGATGTTTCCTGAACTTAATCCAGCTAATAGAAGTACCTTTAAGAATATGTTGTTTAAAAAGAAAAAACAACCAAAAGCAGAACAGAGCCAAAGATAACAAAATAAACACCAACCAAAGACAAAAATTGCTGAAATTCTTCAGATTGGTTTCTGTAGCTTCTTCCCATGTAGAACTGATAAAAAATCAGGAAAGCCAGTTGCATTTGAGAAACATTGGATATTCCCATGTTTCTTCAGTCAAAAAAAAAAAGCCCTTGGTTAATCATCACTGGTTGCATTCCTTTTTCCTCTGAGTGGATAGAAACTAAATGGAAAATTTTCATTTCTTTCCCTAAGCATACCTATAATTTCACTAGAGAAACCAATTTTTCATTTTAAATTTCCCCCTGTTAAAATTCTATGACAGTTTTACCCCTCCTTAAATCAGCATTGAATGTTTGAAACTTTTTATTTCGTAATAAAATCTATATCTAACTTTTTCTTCATAACTGATTAACTATTTTTAACAAATATATTCTCAAAACCATCTTTGCGGCAAGGTATTTTTGTCACTACAAAGTATCGAACTGTGACAAATTTTGTTGTTGAAAAAACAGATGCAGTTCATGTAGGAATAATGTTAGATTGAGAAACTGAAGTGTTTGATGTATTCTTCACAAATATGGACATTGTATAAGTAACAAAAACCCTAGCCTATAGAAAATTTTATATTAATTTAATTGGATATGGTTGATACAAAGGGGAAAAAAAACAGATCACATGACTTCCTGCAATCCACGTAAGTTGATCATTGGCACTGAAAAAAAAGCATTTAGGTAGGGCATATGGATTGGTGGGTCCAATGTCAGCAGGGTGCTTTTATTTTTAGCTGAAACCAAATTTGTTGGTTGCTCATTAGTTAACATAACAAATATACATAAGAGAATTTTTGAAATAAAACTTATTTCTCGGGTAGGAATGTAATTGGGCATGCTAGAGGGTAAATATTGTAATTATCAGCACAGTTCAGGGGAATGATTCAAATTTTCCCAAAATATATTACTTCTAAAGATAAGATTTAGTTTGGTAGTTTGGTGTGGGGGTTGGGCAGGCAGACTCACATGTAAAGATGACATCTGTTTTTTCCACATCACCTCCATGGATTTCATCTTTGCCTCATATTCTGACCACTTTGTCTCAAATTGCTGAAGTTGCTGCTGCAATGCAGCATTTTCCTCTTCCTTTTCTCTCAGTGCTGCTTCAGCCTTTAAAACCCGTCTTTGGAGCTCTGCCAAAACTGAAGGTTGAACTTGAATATACTCCAGCTCCACATCCTGTCAAAGAAACAGGAGTTACATTTTCTTCTTCTTCACAAAATAAGGAGCTCAGCATCCACGTGCATTAAAGGGATGAAAAACCATACTGGATGTCTGAGCCCCTTCTACAGGCACTCTCTCAATACTCACATGTAATCCATACAATTTTTGTTCCACAAAATATCAAAATGAAATGCAGAAAAGCAGACTGAGCAGACTGCAAAAATCACGAAGAAACCATAAAGCAGGGAAATAAAATCTTCTCATATTGAAAAATGGACAAGGAGAAGATGATAAACTACCTCCAAAAAATATTTGAAATTAAATAACCCAAAAGGAACCTTTTAATTTCATTCCATACATTATTCTCTATGCTTTTTATAGCCTGGCTAAACTAAAAAAATCTTGCCAAACAAAGTATAAGAATGCATGGACTCCTACATTTGATTTCAAGAATGTAACCCCTCCTTATAATGAGAAGAAAATCATGGCAATTATCTAAACAAATTAGTTAATTTTCATAGATGTGATAGAAATGGAAGTCCATAGCCATAAAGAGTTTTGTGAAAAACACTTATTATTAGAAAATTGTAACTTTTACTAGGTACCAAATGAATGAAGTGTTCTCCTGGTACTACTTTGACGTAGTATTGATTAATTAATCTTACTGCAGCAAGGAACGAGCAGAAACAGGATCAAGGGAAAATAATTTCGTCCACAACGAAAGGGTGTTTACTCGAGAGAAAGTACCTTCATTTCTGGAATCTTCAGGTCTGGTTTCCTTTTAGATTTTGTGTTGCATAGATTGGATTTTTCCATTTTCTGAATAAATTTAAAATCCCTTCTAGCCAACCAACCACGAATTACTGAAGAAAAAATGTGAAGGAAAATTATAACAGAAGAATAAAAAAGAATGGAGGAAAAAAAAAGAAGGCATCATATGGTATTGAATATATATTTTGGGATAAAGCTTCGTTGAGTTGAGCTGATTTGAGTATTTGAGATTGAACACCCAAAAACTCAAACACAAACAACAAAAGCTGTACCGGATTGCAAATGTATGACTGCTCTATGCTGATCATGATCATTGAGCATTCTCCAGCCAATCTTCTGTTTCATATGCTTCTGTATGAGAACCTCCCGAAACGTATCTTTTAAAAGCTGATACTCCTTTCTTGCATTTTCACCCCGAACAACTGCATGGGCATATGTATTCAATTAGAACAAAAACCTAAGTAAACACAAAAACAAATAGTGCTTGGAGTTTCAAACATATTTGGCAAAGATGAAGGCTAATACATAATTCCAAACAATTGACTACCCATTTTATATTTAATAGATACAAATTCATTAACTGGCAAGTGGCATGAAACCATCAGAACCAGTAAAGGGAATGCTTCCTAGTGAAAAGCATCAAATCAGAAAGGAAACATATGCATTACATGACTGCAGTGCGGTTATTCCTGTCTTGAGATTGTGGAAATAACGACGAGCTTGGTGACCACGGAAACATTTTTGAACCCCAAGTATGCCTTTCAATGTTCGCTTTCTTGTGTCTTCCAAGGCACCAATCTATGAAACACCCAACATATGACAAAATCAGGAAACCATGCAAAAAGAAACACTAGTTTGAAACAGAAAGAAACAAAATTTACTTATATTCAAGTTAAATCCAATTATTAACACAAAAAATGATGAACTTTAATTTTCGTGTAACAAAAGCTTGACAGTTCTCTCTCTCTCACACACACACACACACATTTTGTAGTGTTGTGTATACAAGGAGTAAAAAATGTTGCAGAGGCAATTGCTCAGTAAGCCTAGACCCAAGTGCCTGCATCTGGGTCTAAGCCTTTTTGTTTTTTTGATAATTTGCATCAGGATCTAAGTGAGCAATGGTTAAGAGGCAGAGTTGTATAGGCATTGCCCAAGTGAATAAGGATTTAGGCAATTAACCTAGATATAATGATGCAGCAGCCTTACACTATTTGGAGAAGAATTACCCTCTGGAAGCCTAAGCCAAAGCTCTATCAAGGAAGGAAGAAAGTCGACAAGTGTCCATGGTAGGGGATGCTTTTAGAGTCATTTAATTTTAATTTTTATCATGTAATAAGGATTTTCAATGCCATAGAGTAGGGAGTTATTAATTAGGAGTGTTTAGAGGGTATTTAGGGTAATTTATGTTATTTTTTTAAGAATAAATTAGGGGTTTATTAGTGTTGGTCGTGTGAGTCCTTTAGGGGGTTATTTTGGAC
>JAOXJP010230222.1:0-10826 GCA_025762735.1 Platanus orientalis
CAAATGTTGTTTTTAATGCAATAAATTAGTAGATCTAACATCTAAATGTATTGATCTGTCAAATTATTGCAAAAAAATGAATCAAAGCGAAGATTTGAGTAAAAAATCATACATTTTTGAGTTTTATGCAAAAACCTCAAAATCTTTTCCTGCAATCCACTCAAATCCGCAACAAAACAAGTTTTTGATCGCAAAAACTTGTTTAAAACAAGAAACAAAAGTGTTATGATGAGATTTATCAAAAAAAAAAAATTAGGGAAATCAGTGCAAGAGAGAGGGAAGTGAGTAACAGGGAGTTTACGGGCGAGTATATGTTCTTACAGCCGATCTTGAGTCGGATCGGCCGATCCATGGGCTGATGCACGAATCGTCCGATCCTTCGCTAAGTCTGATCTACACTTAAAACCGGGATCGGTCTGGGCCGATCCGAGATCGGCTCGGATCGGCCGAGTTTTAGAACATGCCGATGAGAGCACAACATAGTTCACCTATTAATATGACCCAGTGATTGAGTATTTAATTGCACCTATTATAATCCCGGTGTGGGGTTGAACAGATATTTCACCTATTAATGTAACCCGATGATTGGGTACCTTGATTGCAATTATTACAATCCTGGTGAGGGGTTAAACAGATATTTCACTTATTAATATGACCTGGTGATTGTGTATCTATTATTTTGTTTCTTTGAAAAACTTTAATTTTTTATTAATTTTCATAAAAATACAGATCATGAACTTTATTTGTCTCATGATTATCATATGAAATACTAGGATTTAATCAAAGAAGTTTAAGAAGAATACCTCAATTGTTCAACTGGACACAAAATGATGATTTGACCCGGTTTCCAAAGCATCCACGCCCTGCTTTAGAGCTTTCCACGCTTCTCCCAACCTCAGAAAAGTTAAAGGACCCATTTTGAACGTCGGTACCCCTATTTATAGAGTATTTGAGAAGCCAAAGTAATCCTAGGGGGTGTGGGATCTTAATGGGATTCTTATCCTTGGGTTGTGGGGTGCAGTATCCTTAATTAAGTCAAACTACATTAAGGACACTATATCTTTTGTTAATTATAAACTGACACACCACTAATTGCAATAATCTTTGTCATTTATTGCAATTGACCTCCCAAAAATAAAAAATAACAATGAGGCATTTCCTTACAGATATTTCACAAATATGTCATTCCACTATACAATATTCCTTAATGACCTTCAAGATGATAAAATAATCACTTTCTAACCCCTTTTGATAATCAGAACATTATCATTAGGAACTTAATGAATTTATTAGACTTCTAAAATATCTATTTCATAAAATCTTTTATAAAATAAATTTATTTACATAATAAATTAATTTTGAAATCATTTGATAAACTTTTTATCAAAACCACTGGTAGTAGATTTTCTTATTTAATCAAATCAGATATATTTTAAATTGAATATTCTTCCACTTAAGGGTAGTAGATTCCTTGTTGGGCATTTGAATTCTCTTAAATATCATGTAGGCTATCCAAACTATCCATGATATAACCTCCAATTAGGTATCACTAGTTAATAGCGTAAAACAATGAACATGACAACTTAGAGAAATACACAACCCTCACGTTTAAGGATGGGTCTATAAATATGAACTACAACTTATCCAAACAGTAATGTCATATATATAATGCACCCATATACAATATTAGAGTCTCACTCTAGTGACTATGATTACGTCACTCTGTCATATGATAGCTCTACATGTAGCAGCCTTGTAAGTGATGTGTCTAGCATCACCCATGGCTGTAAAGTTTTAGGTCTACAAAAACTGTATTATTAGATCTCTTTATACATTCTAATGTGTTTGGCATCCTACTATGTTACTTGATGACCACTTATCTTATCTCATGAGATTAAATAATTATCTATTTTAAGAACATTTGTGATGATGGAATGAAAATGTATTAATAATTTAAATAAATAATCATACATACCTATATTTTATGTGAATGACTTTATCAAGACACATATTTCCAATAATCTCCCACTTATCCTCAAAGCCAATCACTAATTGGTCGAATATCCATCTAGTTATTGTGTCTAATGCCTTTTGTAGCACCATAGTCATAGGTGTACAAGATTATCTGAGTAAGTAATCCTGGTGAAACCAATTGCACCTTATTGCATCATAAATGAACAATATAAGAGAATTACATTAAGTTTAATGGAACAAATATAACTTAAACCCATTTTATGCTACTTTTTAAGTCATATAATATTCTGCCCATGTTGTAGAATCTATAGTACATTACTGCTTTATACTCCTACAACTAATGAGCTTCCTCCCACCATAAAATATAACTAGATACTATCCAACATTTTGATTTGTCCACACTTTTGTAAACTAAAACATAATCATTGGTCCTTATCTTATAATGTGGCATATGATTTACAGTTGTCTAGTGATCTCATCCTAGAATGTTTTGAAAATTGTTCACTATACGAATTGTATAACTTGATTATTGCTACATCATTCCTAATGTGTAGGACATAACCAACATAATGGACCAAATAAACAATGGCTTTCCCATTTACTTTCTTGTACACACCTCGATCTTTGAAATCATTATTACATAAATCTTGATTGCTTGATCAAAATAATACTTTATTCAAATTTGTTTGTAATCCAAAAGTAAACCTCATCCATAAAACTAAGAACTAGGGAGGTTCAGAAATTATCCCATTGCATGACAGAGCTAGTGCATTAAAACAGTTTAATAGACTTTGAGAACTTATTCTCTAAATAATCTGGTTGTATTGGGTTTCTTGATAGTCTATAAAACAATCCTTCTCCCTTTCATGTATAACTAGGACATTATTATCTTCCTAAAATGTCACATCTAAAACATGGTCTTTTATTTATTAATAACATAGAAGATAACTCTTTAACTTTCGTATTATACCTAATTATTAGGTTCACTTTCTTATGTGTAAAACAATCATACATTTACCGTTCATTTTGATTGGGTTCTCCACCCAATTCCATAATCTAATGGACATCAAAATTATAGTTTCAAATTAAATCATATTTAATTTTAACTAACCATCTGTAGTTTGTAACCACATAATTTGATAGAAAGCTCTTGAAAACTTCTTAATGTTCCTAACATTTTATTCTTAAGTTTTACACTTTTTTTAAAGGAAAAATAAAAAACTCAAATATTAGTACTCCTATAATCAATCAATTGGATCTCCTAAATCCTTACAACTAAATGCAAATAATTATAATAGACTGTGGTCCATATTCTATGATTTATGGAAACCAATGAATTAAAATAATGAATACACAATTTCACTATCGTTCTACTACTTTCATAAAGAAGCTACATTCATGTGACACTTTCTCTACTAGTATAGACCTCACTGTAATGGAAACACTTTCCACGCATTGTAATTTTTGCTTTTTCTAGCACTTGTCTTGTCACACTACCATCAAAAGCACTATTAGAAAACATCAAGAATAAACTTTTTCTACTTCCATTCATTAACTTTCGACTTGAACTAGAAGCCATTGCCATAATTATTAAGAGAATCATTCATCTTTTTTTTTTTTATTTTTATCTTTGATAAGATTCTTATCTTCCTATATAGGTTTCAATTAAACCATACCTTATTCATGTCAATATTTGACACAAACTACTTATTAAATCATTGCAAGGAGGCAAGAATTGCATCAACTTACATTTGATCAAACACTTTGACTCATTTATGAACCTATCATCTATCAAGATGTGGTAATTTAACTAGAGTTTCTTTATTTTGTTTACGTGCTTAAGAATCTCTTTATAGATACTATCCTTTCGGCTTATTTATACTTACTTTCACTGTGCCTTAGTTTTTTCATATAACTCTAAAGAATTAGTGATATGAACTAACCTAATCTTTCCATTTTCTTTAATACAATTGAAGTCTTTGCTTCTAATTCACAAAGTTGTATAAATCATATTATTCTAATAATGATCTCTCAAAGTGGGATAATTAGCATTATTTTTGATATTTCATATCAAACAAACATCATCATCACATAAATTAATTATCTAATTTTGGATTTTTAAAATCAGATGGTGTTGATCGCCTTTTTATCAATTCCATGACTTCCTTATATGTCATAGGATTGTGAATCACTTAAGATTCTAAGTGATCATCAGAAACTTAATCCTTTTGAACATTATCTTATCTTGTTGGCATCAATCATGGCATCCTTAATTAGGAGGATAACTACTATCTATAAACTTTTTGGTAAAGCTTATTTAAACTTTTTTTCTAGATTTATGATTTATTATTTTCTTCTAGCTTTTGAAATAATCATGCCTAAAACCTATGGGCTGCCATGATCTATTTAGTTAAGTATAGACCCACCATCTTGGTCTCATTGTATGTGCTGATGTAAATTGTTAATTCTATAGATTGTAAAACACATGGAGTGGTAGATTAGGCATGGCATGAGCATATTGCATATCTTAGTCATGCCTGTAATCATCAAGTGCCCTTGGGCTCTACCAAGCACTTGAAGCCAAGGATGGATCCTTCCCTAAGTTGCCAAGGTTCAAAATTGAAGATTTAAGCGTCATTGAGCTCAAGGAAGGTATATAAGGGTAAGAACAATGCTAGATATAGGTTAAATAGATCTTAAGACCCTTACAAAGGTCAATGGACTATTCCCATGTCTTAGGCATAAGACCTATGGAGGTTGGGAATAAAATTGAGGCAAAATGGTAGAAAACAGGGGAATTGGATCGATCCGGGGGGTGTCGGATCAATCCACACTTAGCGAATCGATCTGTAACTTACTTGATCAATCCGGCAAGGCTTGGGTATCTCTGATTGAGGCACCAAATCAATCTGGGGATGCTGGATTGATTTGTGTGGATAAATCCGACATCGTAAAAATTCAAAAAAATTAATATTTAACACCTATAATTTTTTGGCCATTGGGAGAGATGCCATATCAAGGGTGCACGACTGTGATCGTCCCTTATAAGTATGAGAGAGTCTCAAATGAGCACTCTAACACACACAAGAACACATAAGAAAGAGAAGAAAAGAGATTTGAAGAATTTAAGACATTTACATCCTTCCAACAACCACAAGGCTCCATTGATGAACATTTATTGAAGATTAAGAGCCTTGGAACTGTTTCCTTAGCACTCTCTATTTGAAGATCAAAAGAGGGAAGCAAGGAGAAGGGGTTACTCCCAAGTAAACCCTTGTGAGAAGCTCCAAGAAACAAATGGGAGCTTGATGAAAGATATTGCCTACTAGCTCAACAAAAGAACAACCACCTTCATGTTCATCGAGCAATGCTTGCCTTTGCATGTAGTAAATTTTAGAATTTTAACCTTGATTGTAATTGTACCTTAATCTAAATAAAATTTGATAGCTCGATAGTGAGCTTTGAAAGTGGATGTAGGCCTGAGTACTGAACCACTATAAATATTGTGTTGTGTGTGTGAATTATCTCTTCTCTTCTTCCATACATGGCATGTTTAGCAATTCATTTATGATCTTTCATAAGCATAACTAACTAGGAACTTAAATTAATTAAAATATTCAAATTATAAATTGTCATTGCATTACATTTGTCATTATAATAATTGAAGCAAATCTTTAAGTGCATCGAATTCCAAGAATTATCATAAAGTTTAAAATTAGAATTTTAAGTGGAGGTTAATCAATGTTTTTTTATAAATCCTATTCACCCCCTCTAGGATCAAAACTGGACTTTCAGTATGTACTGTGGGATGATGTATCTTGTGGGCATACACTCCCATTAGCCATACCTAGACTTATTTGAAGAAGTGAATAAGAACAAATCAACTGAAAATAAACATGGTTTATCTTATGGGCGTCAATCAAACTTTCTCAAATGAAATTTCTATCCACTAATGGTGGAAGGTCAAATGAATTATTTCATAAAAAAATTCTTGCTTACATCTTAATATCTAAATTAAGGATTTTAGGTCAAGCATCATATGCCATTCATTACCAATCCATATTTTCAAACATTAATGACATCCCATGCCACAGTACTATATAAATTTTAACATCTCATATGATAACTACGTTAATTATACATGTCTAACATCTCATGCCATTATTAAGTACATCTAACATCTAATGTTATGATTTAATAAATCTAACATATCATATAATAACTTAATAAATCTAAAATTTGATGCCATTATTAAGTTGATCATATACATTTATCATGCTATAACTGTGTAGATCATACATCTCATGCCTTAACTTATTTGAACATTCATTTCTATATCTCATGAAAAATCATATCATCATTTCATTTACAACTAATGTAAAATTAGAACATTTTTATCTCTCTAGCATTACATGCCATAAACATTCCATAAACATATCAACCATACATCTCATACATAAGACATCTAAACTGCCTATTAGGCTATCCTAGAGGGGGGGTGAATAGGATATTAAAATTTATTCTACCCTTTTTAGGATATGTTGGGATTGATTTTAATATTCTTAAAATTAGTCCAAGTGTGTGTGCGCTACAATGCGTCTACTAAAAAATATTGTCAAATACGTAGAGTGAAAGAGTAGTAATGAGCAAGTAACTAAAGAAACAAGCAATCACACATAATCCACAATGAGATATTTATAGTGGTTTGGCACGATGACCTACATCCACTCTTCTAAAGATCACTCTTAAGCTTAGTGATATTTCATTTAGATTGCAAATACAATCTACATAAAAAACATACAGAACCTACACTACTTGCCCTTGGCAAGCTAATCAATAACACTCGGTGTCTTTGGTTGGTGTGAACTACTTTCGGTGTCTCTGATGGAAGCAAAATAAGTCAACAGTAGAAATGATTGCAACTGTTGCAAATGAAAAGTAAAGAAAATATTACCACCAGTTCGTTGATGTTGCTAGTTGCGCAAAGTGGGGTGTTCCTTGTTAAGCTAGTTTGCCTTAGCTACCCACAAACTTCAAGCTCTTGGGTCTAGTACTCATTCAGCTTAGCCAAGTGTGAGTTACTCTTAGGAAGAGCTCACCACAAGTTTTGCTTAATAGTAGAAGCTTAGTATTCAAAAGGAGAGAAGGAGAGACTGATTTTTGGTAGAGATGTTAGCTACTCAAGCTCAAAATAGTGAAAGAATGAAGGTTTTTCTTAAGGGAGAAGACTTTCAATTTGGTAAACTTTGTTACGTTCTCTAGCTTTCTTGAAGTGTTTTCCCTAAAGGGAAAAGTTCCCTTTTATAAGGGACAAAAGAAGTACCCACAACCATAGGATTAAAATCTTTCAAAATGGGTAACTCTTAGGAGACTTTGATTTCCGAAAAATGGGGTTCAAATTTTAAAAATTTCGCATTGGGGAAATAAAAATTTACATTTAACCAAATTACCCCCCGTGATGGATCACAAGATCTCTAATTGATCACAAATCTCCTAATTGATCATGGATTAGTCTCATAGGCCTGAGGCATGCTTGCTCATCTTGTGATCGATCACGGAATCCATGATCTAAGTCATGATCGATCATGGCAGAAGGGGCAAAGCTCTTGGGAGTCTCAGTATGGACCCAAATCTGGGTCGTGATTGATCACTAGATCTTTGATTGATCACAACTTAAGATTTTTGAGGCCTATGTTTGACACTCTTGGGGCTTGGTCTTTGGGCCATTTTCTCTTTGAGAGGGATTTACCACTATATCTATGTTCATTTTAAGGTCTTAAAATGCTATGCAATACATGCTCATTACCTTGATTGGTGTACCTTGTCTTCAAGTCTTTGGTCTACCTTGTCTTCATGTCTTGAACTTGTGAGGACATAGGATACTTACAAGACATAGACATTACTTGGTTTGTCCATGGGATTCACATGCATTAACAATCTCCTCCTTGTCAATTCCATGGCAAACCCAAATACACTGATTAAAAATCAGTACATTAATTTTTTAAGATCCAATTACATGGACTCAAGATACCATAAGACTCAACTTTCTAGTCTTCATGCCTTGTGCCTTGAGTCATAAGCCCTACAATCACAACCACAAAACAAACACCCTCCTCATGCCAATGGAACAAGATGTAAACATGATAAATAAAAATTACATGAGATACAAGTAGGTGTTTTAAATTTAATTTTTTTTTTATTAAAGTTCAGGTTTTGGTTATTGGTTGCTCCCCCCTATTTGAGTGCTACTCCCCTACATGTGAATGGATTCCCTCTCACTTTTACATCACCCAACCATGACAATCACATGGATTTAACCTATTTCCTCCCCTTTTTGGAAAGAATTGACAAAAGATAGATCATGCAAGCGATAAGCCAAACATGAATAGAGAGAAATTAGGCAAGAACAAATGCATTAAAAACTATGAACATTACATTATGAAGGTTTAAGTCCTTGAGGCTACAAGAAAAAATTAGGGGACTCCCCTAGACAATGTGATACTTAAAAAAATCTCAAACAACTAAAGCCCTATAGGCTAAGCTATCCATTTATAAATAAACAAAATGCCACTCTGGACATGGATACAACTTCTCAAAACAAAAAAAAAAACACAATTTTCCCCATGGGAAAGAATGGGTAACCACCTAAGACAACCTCATTACCCCTCATATTCAGGGTCATCTGAATTCTCATCATCATCCCAGACATCTTCATCATCGTCCTCTTCATCACCATCCTCTTCCTCATCCTCCTCATCATCATATCCTTCCTCTTCTCGAATTTCTACCCCCTCGTCACCATCATCACCATCATCATCCTTGTCATCTGAGCGAGGAGGTCCTCCTAAAAATGGTAGCTTGGAACATCAAAGTGATCCTCATGCTCAGGATCTACATCACTCTTTGAGTAGTTGACAAACTCATGGTGTACTGGATAATTTAGATGATATGCATTGTGACTGGATGCCATAAGCTTCTAGTTGGAGGTAAGGGTTTTTTGGTTCTTCAGAACTTTGGTGACCTTCATACTAGGGTGTGGAGAAGTCCCATCATCGAGGACTTGACCATTATAGGCCAAAATGATCGATAACATTTTTGATTAAACATTGCCATAAGAATGGTCTTTGTTGCAGTTGCTTTGCTGATAGAGCGGACTTCAGGGTTTCACTTGCTTGTTGGTTCATGTTGAGGGGATTTACTAGGCATGCTTCCAAATCATGGGGATTTTTTGGGATTGTCATGGTTTTGAAGGATCCTAAACCTAATTCCATTGTTGAGGGGCCAGGGCCCAAATTCCTTAATGGGCAGTGGCCCGTATTCATCACTGAGGGGCCGAGGCCTAAATTCCTTGAGGGGCGGCGGCCTACAATTCTTTGCTCAGAGGCTGAGGCCCAATTCATTTCTTAAGGGTCGAGGCCCAATTCATTACTCAAGGGCCTAGGCCCAATCCATTTGTTCAGGGCCTAGGCCTAATTCATTGCTCAGGGGCCGAGGCCCAATCCATTGCTTAGGGGCCGAGGCCCAATTCATTGCTCAGGGGCCTGGGCCCAATTTCATTTCTTAGGGGCCGAGGCCTAATCCATTGCTTAGGGGCCAGGGCTTAATTCATTGCTTAGGGGCCGAGGCCTAATCCATTTGTTTAGGGGCCTGGGCCAAATTCATTGCTCAGGGGCCTAGGCCCAATTCATTTCTTAGGGGTTGAGGCCCAATCCATTGCTTAGGGGCCTAGGCCCAATTCATTGCTAAGGGGCTTGGGCCCAATTTCATTTCTCAGGGCCGAGGCCCAATCCAATGCTTAAGTGCCAGAGCCCAATTCATTGCTCAGGGGCCTAGGCCCAATTCATTTCTTAATGGCCGAGGCCCAATCCATTGCTTAGGGGCTAGGGCCCAATTCATTGCTTAGGGGTCGAGGCCCTATCTATTTGTTCAGGGGCCTGGGCCTAATTCATTGTTCAAGGGCTAGGGCCCAAATTCATTTGTTTAGGGGTTGAGGCCCAATCCATTGCTTAGGGGCCAGGGCCCAATTCATTGCTCAAGACTTGATTTGGAGATGATGTATCGATTTCTGTTGATGAAGGGTGATGTATCATCTCTACTCTTTATTTGGGAGATGAAGTATCATCTCTAGCTTGCTTGGTTGTGAATGGCCCTTGGCTAGGCCGTGACTGGCACTTTGCTAGAGATGATGCTTCATCTCGACTTACTTTTCTTCTCTTTTCTTTTTTTGGTGATGACGGGTCATCTCCAATCATAATTAATGGGCAACAACTCATTGTCTCTGCTTTTTCCCTTTTGGGAGATGAGGTATCATCTCCAGCTTTGCTTGGCTATGAATGGCCCTTGGTTAGGACGTGAATGGCACTTTGCTGGAGATGCTTCATCTTGATTTGTTTTTAATTGCTCCTTTATCTCAGAGTCATTGACAGTTGTGCAGGAGGCTTTCCTTGTGAGGTAAATGATTATATTCAATAGTTGACTGTGTCGATTCATTAATGATTGAGCTTTGAAGTCTGGACCAGTTGGATTTTGCATTTTGCTTTTGAAAGAGGTTTTAAAAATTCATTTTGCCAAAATCTTCCACTTTTTGAAAAGTTAGGCCCCTCAGGGTCTTTGAACATTGGGGACGATGTGTTGTATAACTCTTTGAGTACATAGGGTCATGTTTTCATCTGCCATGTTGCCATGCCTGGTCCAAGCAGGGTATGAATAGTTTGCAAGTTTTGGACATTGAACGTGTTTTCCTTAGAGAAGTGAGATTACATGCCTATGTTTGAAGTCTTTGTTTTGGCTTTGTCAAAGAGTGACTTTTGAAGATGTGTGCTCATGACTTGATTGACTTGACTCAGGGTGCC
>JAOXJP010230223.1:0-10826 GCA_025762735.1 Platanus orientalis
GAGAACATCAAGTATAAACCAAAATAAAGAAAGAACAGATATGGAAGAAGGGATTACCTAGGCTTCCACCTAGCTCGCACAAACCCCATGGGGGAAACCACTCCCGGTTTTGGGTTGATCACACATACTCATGCTAAGACTCAGCATAGAGAAGAGGGAAAACCATAAAATTTGTATTCAAGTTAATCATCAATAATCCATCTAAATGTGCAGAGAGGTTTTAAATGTCTCTCCCACTCAGAAATTACAAATAAAGTCATAAGACATAAGAAATAAATAAAAGCTCTGTCTAATAAGCAAAATAACAACTAAACCCCCCATTTAACAAAAGTTTAATTATTTCCCCCCTTACATAATGTCCATAGAAATAAAGCAAAAACTAACTAAGAAGTAATAAAATGGAAATGAAATGGCTCTCCATGGGCTGCCACATGTCCAAAGAAGTGGGTCTCTTCCATCCAAACACAATGCGGGTCCCACGCACAACTCCTTGTCCCCATCACTCATGCAGGGGGAGATATCAGATATTGAATATTGGTGGGCCATATTATATACTTATCACTCAATAAACATGACATTTTCTACGCTGTCAAAGTTGTCAGCCAATTCATGCATCTTTCTAGGAGATTTCATTTAGAGGCTATATACATGATCCTCAAATATCACAAGGGCCACCCAAATAAAGGCCTCTTGTATGTAAGAAGAGATCATCTATGTTTGGAGGAATGATTTGAGTATGAATCATCGATCTATATCTGATTATTACACCTTTGTAGGAGGCAATCTTTTTTTTTTTTTTAAATTTTGAAAAGGTAGACGAAATGTATTCATGAGACAAGAGGAGCACACAAACAAGTTCACTTGGATAGTGCACATAGGAAAACAGAAAAAGAAAAGCAACAAACACACAAAGGAAAAGCAAAAGAAACAAAGAAAACAAAATCCCACACCCTAAACCGAAGAACATCCTAACCCATGAATATGAAATTCTCCCTAGACCATAATCCATACCATTTGTTAAGATCATAGTCATTTCTAATCGAACACCAATCATGAATGGAATAGTTTTGTATAGTATAAATGTATTATATTATATCGTCTAGTGTATGTACATATACATATTATAATAAAGAAATCGTGAGTGTATAGTATACTAAACTAGCCATCCTTCCCCAACCTTTTATCTCTTCTTCTTCTTTCTTCGTTCTTGCTAAACCCTAACACATCCCACACTACCCACACCACTTAATGAACCAATTCCCACTTTATTAAAAAACAACTATTAAAATGTCATTAATACCCTGCGATGAAAACATTTGTTTATGTCTTCCTCTACCACTTCCATCGCTGCCGATTAGAGTCGGCAATCACAACTAGTTGAGAGTGTCGAGCTTGTCACCATCGGAATACTTTCTCGCTTGATTTTGATAATGAGTAGGTTGGGTCTTGGGATGATTCATCTTTGTCTCATTAGGATAAGATAAATCCGTCCATGATTTTTTTTTTTTTGAGCTCCTTCGTTTTTTTCCTTCTGTTTACTGTTTTCTGCTCCTAGGGTTACCATTGTTCATGAAATCAAAATCCAATTTAATATATATATATATTTTTTTTCAATGAATTTCTTATGACCATTTATAGTAAATTCTCTAAAAGACTGGAATTTGACTGATTGGTCTGGTGGGTGTGTGAGGAAAAGCCCTTTGCAATGTGAGACTAATTACCCTTCTAATGGTCACAAATATAGTTTCTTGAAGATCCCCAATATCCACTTCCCATCAAATCTGCAGAATTTGTCAGTCACGAGTGCTGAAGACTGTGAATTGGCTTGCTTGAGCAACTATTATTGTTTGCTTACTCTTACCTCAGAGGGTGTTTGATATGGAATGGAAGCCTATGGAATTTGAAACAACTCTCTGATGGTGATCTTAATGAAGGATATCATTATCTCCGACATTCTGCTTCCGAGCTACCAAATTCTAAAGTCAAGAAGACAATGATGGTAGGGATTATTGTAGGTGTAGTTGCAGGGATTTTAGCTCTCTTGGACATAACTTTAGTGATAATATGGAGATGTCGAAGGAGATTATTGCTGAGTTCTTTGAAGGTAGTTCAGCTCTCTAGTGCAATCTTCATACCGAGATTATAGACTGCAACAAAGAACTTCTGTAAAAGTCGGGGGAAGGAAGTTTCAGTTCTGTTTTCAAAGGGGAGGACAACAGCGAGGAAGAAGGGAGGAAGACAAAGGTTGGGTATTTTTCTCATTCTAAAAATTGTTTTTTAAGGTTTTTTTAGGTGACATGGCATGCTCTCTTGCTTCTTAAGAGAGTCTCTGACTCTCAAGCAGCTGCTTGAGAGGATCAACACTCCTCGGACTGTAACATGTAATATCACTCATAAACGCAACACAGTAAAATCTCTCTCAAGATGTTAAGAGAGAAAAACATGGGTCATACACCTTGGCACTATAACAAGTGATACTAATACATGAATCAAACAATTTAAAAATTGTCTAAAGAGGTCCAAAGCAATGATTACCTTTGTTTCAGGCAATGGATTGTACATTCAAAGTTGTACCTTTGGGGTTGTCTTCAACAAAACTCTCAGCTGCCATCTTTAAGGGTAGAGAGTATTTTAACCATAAATACACTGAAACATTTTTTTTCTTTGGAAGACACCCACCAAAAAACAAGGTTCAAAATGTTGGTCGGGCCAAAATAAGACATGTCAAAAAGAAATATTGTAAAAATTGTCTACTTTAAAAAAAGAAATATTGTAAAAATTGTAAAAACTTAGGATACATATTCTAATATAACTGTATAAACATAAGTGAATAAATAGATTCATTGGCAATGATAGCTTATTTTAATAATACACTTCTATTATAATATTCTTAATAATTACACATGCATTCATCAGGATTTTAGTACATAATGGTTGACAAATAGATTATGATAAATGGATAAACATAAGGGAACAAGTAGATTCTCTTCCTCTTCTTCTTTCATCTCTTCTTCTTCTTCCTTTCCTTCCACCTTTATTTCCATTGAAATTTATCATTTTTCATACTTTTTTAGCTTGTCAATAATGTTGACATTATGCAATAATACACTGTGGAAAGGAGAATATTCACTTGGCACGTCAACATTGTACATCATGTTGACCGAAAAATTAAAGTTCTATAATGTTGTTGATGTTCCGTGCCAGTACTAGTCAACAAGGGCATATGTCATGCAACATATAAGACATTTCTGGACATTTGAAACCATGCCAAGAAACTCAATTTCCCAACCTCTACACGGACATATTTGCCCAAATGTGGTCCTAGAAGGTGTATCAAAATATACATCCATTTTTTCTTTAAGCTTTTCCTCTCCTAGTTACTCTAGATATCCTCAGTTTTTAGTTTCATAGCTGATCCACATCACAACTTTCAACACCAATTGGTTGCACACCCATAAGTAAATGTGATAAAAATAAATAAATAAATAAAGACAAATCTTCCCTCAAGAACAAAAGGACATGTATAAGAAGTAAAGGAATAAACAAAATCTTTAAAAACAAAAGTCAATGGGTAGTGCTTAGCAAAACAACCAGAGTTGCAGGTTCCATCCAAACTTAACCGCCCTGCATATATAAAATATTCCCTTCTTCATAGGAAAAAAAAAAGGAACCATCCTTTTGAGCAACTTTTAAAGCCCAAAATGTCAGTGGGCTCACTCATATGTTAACACATCATATGTACAGGAAACCTAGCCTTAGATTTCTCTTCAATAAATTTATTAACTTATCAAAACTGTGTAGCCGACCCCAAATAGTTGGGATAAGGCTGTTTGTTGTTGTTGTTGCATCAAAACTGTGAAAAAAAAAATCCTACATGTAGGGGAAACTATAAAATCCGTTTAAAGGAAGATTAATTATCAATAAATGGTCTAGAATAATCCATCTTGTTTAAAGCTACTAGCTTAAAAATGAGCATATAATAAAACTAACCTGTCCAGCTCCCTCAGCTACACAGACTACAGCCGATCCCTTTGTCTCAATAAGATACTTTAGATGCCTCAACACACCATGAGGACCATGTAAATGAAAAGGTACCTTAGGCAAAACGTAAAAAAAATACTGTGTCACCAGCAAGATATAAGCAGAAAAATATCCAATTTTATCTTGTGCACACAGCTCTGGTCCCCAAATACTTGGGATAAAGCCTAGTTGAGTTGAGTATAAACACACCTCCGGTATCAAACAAATATCAATTTGTCCACTAGCTAGGGATGCATGCATGGCTATAAATCCACTGCTTCGGCCCATCAATTTTACAATGCCAATACCATGATAAGCACTATGTGCCTGTTATGAGATTGAAAAGAACAAAACAATGAAAATACTATCAGTTTGGTGAACAGGTATAAGTATTGGGAGAGCTTTAGTAGGAAAATGGAAGATGATGTAGAAAGATTAACCAATACATGAACAATGACTTACAAGAAGTTAATTTGAACAAGTGATGAGATTCTGTTATAAGCATTGAAACCAATTTATACCTCAATGTAGGCAGAATTTATTGCTCGTTGTGATTCTTCTACAGCAGTATCAAAACCAAAGGTCTTATCCATCAACAGAATATCATTGTCAATAGTTTTTGGCACACCAACAATAGCTACTCTCATCTGTCTCTTACGGCACTACAAATTAAACAAACATAAAATGAGACTTCAAAAAAAGGCAAGTTTACAGACAAGTTTAGAGAAATCATATGTCAAATGCCAAAAGAAAATTGAATATAGAACTTCTAATCTACAAGTCTGTCACAGGAAACTGAGGAAAGAGCTGTCCTTTGAGATGGCCCTGGCAGACCCATGCCAAAAAGTTGTAAAAGTACTTGGATTGAGCCATTGAGAATTATAAAATAAGAAACAATAAAGAGAAAAAGGAAAATTATTTCCTTGCACATTGTGAGCTGACTCGAGATGTTTGGAGCTACTTTCTAGCACACTTCGGAGTTTCCTGGACCTGCCTTTGGGAATGCGTGAGGTGTTCATTTCATTGGATGCTATTTCTTTTGGCTCTGAAGGCAAGATTCTTTGGAAAATAGTTCGTTTTTGCAATAATTATGGTGTTTAGGAAAGGAAAGAAAGAAGAGTTTTTAAGAGAAGCAGAGCCCGTAGGATAAGTGCAAACAACTGTTCATATATTTTGGGTTGGGCCTTCACTACAAAGGAATTCAGGAATTTTAACTGCTTGGATTTTGGTGCAAACTGTATGTCCCTAACTGGGAAATGGATTCAGATGCATAGGCTGTGTTTGTATATTTTGATCTGCATACTTGGGTGAAACTTATCCCCGTCTTCCATTTATTTTACAATGTTAATGAAATCTTTGTTATTGATCAACAAAAGTAAGTATATATATATATATATATATATATACTTACTTTTGTTGATCAATAACAAAGATTTCATTAACATTGTAAAATAAATGGAAGACGGGGATAAGTTTCACCCAAGTATGCAGATCAAAATATACAAACACAGCCTATGCATCTGAATCCATTTCCCAGTTAGGGACATACAGTTTGCACCAAAATCCAAGCAGTTAAAATTCCTGAATTCCTTTGTAGTGAAGGCCCAACCCAAAATATATGAACAGTTGTTTGCACTTATCCTACGGGCTCTGCTTCTCTTAAAAACTCTTCTTTCTTTCCTTTCCTAAACACCATAATTATTGCAAAAACGAACTATTTTCCAAAGAATCTTGCCTTCAGAGCCAAAAGAAATAGCATCCAATGAAATGAACACCTCACGCATTCCCAAAGGCAGGTCCAGGAAACTCCGAAGTGTGCTAGAAAGTAGCTCCAAACATCTCGAGTCAGCTCACAATGTGCAAGGAAATAATTTTCCTTTTTCTCTTTATTGTTTCTTATTTTATAATTCTCAATGGCTCAATCCAAGTACTTTTACAACTTTTTGGCATGGGTCTGCCAGGGCCATCTCAAAGGACAGCTCTTTCCTCAGTTTCCTGTGACAGACTTGTAGATTAGAAGTTCTATATTCAATTTTCTTTTGGCATTTGACATATGATTTCTCTAAACTTGTCTGTAAACTTGCCTTTTTTTGAAGTCTCATTTTATGTTTGTTTAATTTGTAGTGCCGTAAGAGACAGATGAGAGTAGCTATTGTTGGTGTGCCAAAAACTATTGACAATGATATTCTGTTGATGGATAAGACCTTTGGTTTTGATACTGCTGTAGAAGAATCACAACGAGCAATAAATTCTGCCTACATTGAGGTATAAATTGGTTTCAATGCTTATAACAGAATCTCATCACTTGTTCAAATTAACTTCTTGTAAGTCATTGTTCATGTATTGGTTAATCTTTCTACATCATCTTCCATTTTCCTACTAAAGCTCTCCCAATACTTATACCTGTTCACCAAACTGATAGTATTTTCATTGTTTTGTTCTTTTCAATCTCATAACAGGCACATAGTGCTTATCATGGTATTGGCATTGTAAAATTGATGGGCCGAAGCAGTGGATTTATAGCCATGCATGCATCCCTAGCTAGTGGACAAATTGATATTTGTTTGATACCGGAGGTGTGTTTATACTCAACTCAACTAGGCTTTATCCCAAGTATTTGGGGACCAGAGCTGTGTGCACAAGATAAAATTGGATATTTTTCTGCTTATATCTTGCTGGTGACACAGTATTTTTTTTACGTTTTGCCTAAGGTACCTTTTCATTTACATGGTCCTCATGGTGTGTTGAGGCATCTAAAGTATCTTATTGAGACAAAGGGATCGGCTGTAGTCTGTGTAGCTGAGGGAGCTGGACAGGTTAGTTTTATTATATGCTCATTTTTAAGCTAGTAGCTTTAAACAAGATGGATTATTCTAGACCATTTATTGATAATTAATCTTCCTTTAAACGGATTTTATAGTTTCCCCTACATGTAGGATTTTTTTTTTCACAGTTTTGATGCAACAACAACAACAAACAGCCTTATCCCAACTATTTGGGGTCGGCTACACAGTTTTGATAAGTTAATAAATTTATTGAAGAGAAATCTAAGGCTAGGTTTCCTGTACATATGATGTGTTAACATATGAGTGAGCCCACTGACATTTTGGGCTTTAAAAGTTGCTCAAAAGGATGGTTCCTTTTTTTTTTCCTATGAAGAAGGGAATATTTTATATATGCAGGGCGGTTAAGTTTGGATGGAACCTGCAACTCTGGTTGTTTTGCTAAGCACTACCCATTGACTTTTGTTTTTAAAGATTTTGTTTATTCCTTTACTTCTTATACATGTCCTTTTGTTCTTGAGGGAAGATTTGTCTTTATTTATTTATTTATTTTTATCACATTTACTTATGGGTGTGCAACCAATTGGTGTTGAAAGTTGTGATGTGGATCAGCTATGAAACTAAAAACTGAGGATATCTAGAGTAACTAGGAGAGGAAAAGCTTAAAGAAAAAATGGATGTATATTTTGATACACCTTCTAGGACCACATTTGGGCAAATATGTCCGTGTAGAGGTTGGGAAATTGAGTTTCTTGGCATGGTTTCAAATGTCCAGAAATGTCTTATATGTTGCATGACATATGCCCTTGTTGACTAGTACTGGCACGGAACATCAACAACATTATAGAACTTTAATTTTTCGGTCAACATGATGTACAATGTTGACGTGCCAAGTGAATATTCTCCTTTCCACAGTGTATTATTGCATAATGTCAACATTATTGACAAGCTAAAAAAGTATGAAAAATGATAAATTTCAATGGAAATAAAGGTGGAAGGAAAGGAAGAAGAAGAAGAGATGAAAGAAGAAGAGGAAGAGAATCTACTTGTTCCCTTATGTTTATCCATTTATCATAATCTATTTGTCAACCATTATGTACTAAAATCCTGATGAATGCATGTGTAATTATTAAGAATATTATAATAGAAGTGTATTATTAAAATAAGCTATCATTGCCAATGAATCTATTTATTCACTTATGTTTATACAGTTATATTAGAATATGTATCCTAAGTTTTTACAATTTTTACAATATTTCTTTTTTTAAAGTAGACAATTTTTACAATATTTCTTTTTGACATGTCTTATTTTGGCCCGACCAACATTTTGAACCTTGTTTTTTGGTGGGTGTCTTCCAAAGAAAAAAAATGTTTCAGTGTATTTATGGTTAAAATACTCTCTACCCTTAAAGATGGCAGCTGAGAGTTTTGTTGAAGACAACCCCAAAGGTACAACTTTGAATGTACAATCCATTGCCTGAAACAAAGGTAATCATTGCTTTGGACCTCTTTAGACAATTTTTAAATTGTTTGATTCATGTATTAGTATCACTTGTTATAGTGCCAAGGTGTATGACCCATGTTTTTCTCTCTTAACATCTTGAGAGAGATTTTACTGTGTTGCGTTTATGAGTGATATTACATGTTACAGTCCGAGGAGTGTTGATCCTCTCAAGCAGCTGCTTGAGAGTCAGAGACTCTCTTAAGAAGCAAGAGAGCATGCCATGTCACCTAAAAAAACCTTAAAAAACAATTTTTAGAATGAGAAAAATACCCAACCTTTGTCTTCCTCCCTTCTTCCTCGCTGTTGTCCTCCCCTTTGAAAACAGAACTGAAACTTCCTTCCCCCGACTTTTACAGAAGTTCTTTGTTGCAGTCTATAATCTCGGTATGAAGATTGCACTAGAGAGCTGAACTACCTTCAAAGAACTCAGCAATAATCTCCTTCGACATCTCCATATTATCACTAAAGTTATGTCCAAGAGAGCTAAAATCCCTGCAACTACACCTACAATAATCCCTACCATCATTGTCTTCTTGACTTTAGAATTTGGTAGCTCGGAAGCAGAATGTCGGAGATAATGATATCCTTCATTAAGATCACCATCAGAGAGTTGTTTCAAATTCCATAGGCTTCCATTCCATATCAAACACCCTCTGAGGTAAGAGTAAGCAAACAATAATAGTTGCTCAAGCAAGCCAATTCACAGTCTTCAGCACTCGTGACTGACAAATTCTGCAGATTTGATGGGAAGTGGATATTGGGGATCTTCAAGAAACTATATTTGTGACCATTAGAAGGGTAATTAGTCTCACATTGCAAAGGGCTTTTCCTCACACACCCACCAGACCAATCAGTCAAATTCCAGTCTTTTAGAGAATTTACTATAAATGGTCATAAGAAATTCATTGAAAAAAAATATATATATATATTAAATTGGATTTTGATTTCATGAACAATGGTAACCCTAGGAGCAGAAAACAGTAAACAGAAGGAAAAAAACGAAGGAGCTCAAAAAAAAAAAAATCATGGACGGATTTATCTTATCCTAATGAGACAAAGATGAATCATCCCAAGACCCAACCTACTCATTATCAAAATCAAGCGAGAAAGTATTCCGATGGTGACAAGCTCGACACTCTCAACTAGTTGTGATTGCCGACTCTAATCGGCAGCGATGGAAGTGGTAGAGGAAGACATAAACAAATGTTTTCATCGCAGGGTATTAATGACATTTTAATAGTTGTTTTTTAATAAAGTGGGAATTGGTTCATTAAGTGGTGTGGGTAGTGTGGGATGTGTTAGGGTTTAGCAAGAACGAAGAAAGAAGAAGAAGAGATAAAAGGTTGGGGAAGGATGGCTAGTTTAGTATACTATACACTCACGATTTCTTTATTATAATATGTATATGTACATACACTAGACGATATAATATAATACATTTATACTATACAAAACTATTCCATTCATGATTGGTGTTCGATTAGAAATGACTATGATCTTAACAAATGGTATGGATTATGGTCTAGGGAGAATTTCATATTCATGGGTTAGGATGTTCTTCGGTTTAGGGTGTGGGATTTTGTTTTCTTTGTTTCTTTTGCTTTTCCTTTGTGTGTTTGTTGCTTTTCTTTTTCTGTTTTCCTATGTGCACTATCCAAGTGAACTTGTTTGTGTGCTCCTCTTGTCTCATGAATACATTTCGTCTACCTTTTCAAAATTTAAAAAAAAAAAAAAGATTGCCTCCTACAAAGGTGTAATAATCAGATATAGATCGATGATTCATACTCAAATCATTCCTCCAAACATAGATGATCTCTTCTTACATACAAGAGGCCTTTATTTGGGTGGCCCTTGTGATATTTGAGGATCATGTATATAGCCTCTAAATGAAATCTCCTAGAAAGATGCATGAATTGGCTGACAACTTTGACAGCGTAGAAAATGTCATGTTTATTGAGTGATAAGTATATAATATGGCCCACCAATATTCAATATCTGATATCTCCCCCTGCATGAGTGATGGGGACAAGGAGTTGTGCGTGGGACCCGCATTGTGTTTGGATGGAAGAGACCCACTTCTTTGGACATGTGGCAGCCCATGGAGAGCCATTTCATTTCCATTTTATTACTTCTTAGTTAGTTTTTGCTTTATTTCTATGGACATTATGTAAGGGGGGAAATAATTAAACTTTTGTTAAATGGGGGGTTTAGTTGTTATTTTGCTTATTAGACAGAGCTTTTATTTATTTCTTATGTCTTATGACTTTATTTGTAATTTCTGAGTGGGAGAGACATTTAAAACCTCTCTGCACATTTAGATGGATTATTGATGATTAACTTGAATACAAATTTTATGGTTTTCCCTCTTCTCTATGCTGAGTCTTAGCATGAGTATGTGTGATCAACCCAAAACCGGGAGTGGTTTCCCCCATGGGGTTTGTGCGAGCTAGGTGGAAGCCTAGGTAATCCCTTCTTCCATATCTGTTCTTTCTTTATTTTGGTTTATACTTGATGTTCTC
>JAOXJP010230224.1:0-10825 GCA_025762735.1 Platanus orientalis
ATAGATCAAGAAAGGTTAAGATACAACAGGATGACATTTTATTCGTGTAATGGTAGTCAAGATAAAGAATAGTAAAAAAAATGCATACAATGTACTAAAGGACCATTTAACTAGTGAGATACATTTTCCCCTTTTAATGTTCCAGATGAATGAATTATAGCATTAAAGATGACAATTCACATATAGAACAATGATCAAATAATACCCAAAATGACATTCCCTTCTACATTCTTCATAAAAATAATGACAATGGTGACAGTTATGAAGCCCTTTTCATAATGGTAATGATGATGACAACTATACCTTAAGTGAAGGATGAAAATGCTACATACAACCAAGTCAAAGGTGAGAGCAAAATGTAAAGAGACATAGATAAAAATGGAGTAATATAATATGTACATTGTAAAAAAAATAAAAATAAACAATCTTGTTTGAAAACCAAAGATTTTATCTCAATGCGTATATAATAAAGAGCAATAAAAATTATGTTCAAGTGTATAAAGAAAGCCATGAGACCTGTAATATAACTCCTATACTACAATTTACAAAAACAATATGAAGTATACTATATAGCTACCAATGTTAGAAGAACAATGATGGTACCTTCGTAGAGAAAGAAACCAGCTTAGTAAAAAAAAAAAAAAGGTATTAAATAACACATGGACAAATCTTATTAAAATAACAAATGTTCTGCCCTTTGTTTAGTACAAAACATAATGAATGAATCATGCCTGATCTGCATCCAAGTTAGCATTGATGAATGTTTGAGGAAAAATTGTGGACAACAGAATAAATCATAGCAAGAATAGATTGCTTGAACACATCATAGCCTATGGAAGTAAACAAACCTCTTGGGTTGCAAAAGATAATAAAAAAAAAGACAACAATATATCACTAAGCATGATAAATAAAAGGATTGTCATGCATTTTATTCCATCAAGATGTAGGCATCATCATCAACAAAACAAAACACTTTATAAATAAAAACTCAAAAATAAAACTTTGTAGACTTGCAAAGAATTAAAATCGGAAGCATTCAGAGGCAGTGTAAAAAAATTAATGTTCCAGCCATCATCCACCAATTGAACACCCAAGAAAATGAATGCTTGAAATAATCTAAACTAACAATAAGACCTAAATTTGAACAGAAAACATTTCAATAATTAGAGATAAGTGAATGAGATAGCACCTGAGATCTTCTTGAGACAAGAAACAGGTTGTTTCTTTCCTGTAGCACACGATGGGTAAAACCAACCTCTTCTTATTTTTATCTTCATTTTGCAGCTGGACCGAGCAAGATTTGGACAATCATTGAGAAGAAAAGGTTGATCGTTGGCTGGAGTTTAAGAGAACATAGGTAAAATGGGTTTAGACTTCCACGGATTAGAAAAAAAGGATTAGATTGGAAAACTAAAGAGAGAGGGTGGGATTTTATGAATTGGGTTTTGAGAAAGGGGAAAGGATGAACATAGGTTCTCTATCATGTGATTCCCTCTAGAGAATTCTCATGAAACAGGGGTTTTGGTGTGGGAGTTATGAGCAATCCTAGGCTTCTTCCCCCCTCCATTACTTGGGGACTTTATAGCAGGAGAGGGGTTCAATGCCTTGGGGGGTCTCCAAGGTTGAGCTGCAACCAGCTGGAAGTGTGCTGGGTTTTCATCTTGAAGGGGTTAGTGGAAACAGGGTCAGGTGGAAATGATGCAGAGAAAGGAGAAAATGGGGTTTTGAGTAGGCCTTGATCGATGGATACCGTATGTACCTCCTCCTCCTTTTAAGCAAGGTTGCCTGCCTCCTTCCTGCATTTTCTTCACGGTAGCAAGGCTGAGGGAGATGTGATGGAACGAGAGAGAGTAGTTTAAAGATTATCTCTCGTTTGGGGACTAGGGCTTTCATTGGAAAGGAAAAGGAGCAGAGAGATAGGGGTGGTTGGTGGGAGAGTCGGTGCAAAGTAGGTGACCTAGAGAGAGCTTTTTGCAGGCGGTGGGGGTCTTTATCACATAAGAAGAAAGAGAGGGAGGGAATCCCGATATTGAGAGGGGACTTGTGAAGAGAGAGAAGGGGTTTGTTATTGAAATGGATAAAAGACATGAGAGAGAGAGAGAGAGAGAGAGAGCAAAAGGAGAGAGAGGGAGGAGAGAAAATGACAGGGAGAAAGAGAGAGCAGGAGGGCGAGAGAGGGATCAGAGAATTGGTGGACAGAGGAGGGAGCAACAGGGAGAGAGAAAAAGAGATGGGAGGAAAGAGAGGGTGTGAGCATAAGAGAGAGAGAGGAGAGAGAGAGGAGAGGGGGAGGGAATACCTGAGTCGGTGAGAGAGAGTAGTTTGCTGCGTAGGGGGGTTGGCCAGGAAGAAAGAAAAAAAGGAAAAGGAAAGGAAGAAAAAGAAAGAAAAAAGAAAAAAGAAAGAAAGAAGGAAAAGAAAATAAAAAAGAAGAAGAAAAAAGAAATAATAATAATAAATAAATGGGAGCCACACCCAAAAAAATAATGTGTCCCTCTGTGTCCCCATACACAAAAGGTGAAGATGTAACAATTTTCAAAAATAAAATAAAATAAAATAAAATAAATGGTGTTCATAGGGTTAAAACCATTAAAAAATGTTTAAATAAATATTTGCTCCCTATTAAAAAAAAAAAGAGGCATCACAACCATCATATGTCAGCTTGTGGCATGGAGACATGAAGGAACAAACTGTTTTGGGTGCAGGTTCTCTTCTTGAAATAATAATAATAATAATAATAAGATGATAAAAGGACATTAGATGAATTTGATCGATCGGAATTGGATGGATTATGAAGAGAAGTTGGGGATTATTCTACCCGTCGCTGACTTGAAGAGAAGCACCAGAACTGGGAGTCGCGCCAAAATTAGGTGTTTACAGAACTGTCACAACATGAATCGGTGAAATAAACGCCTTAATTAGCCAAACTGTCAGCCAAAGCATTTTGTTCCTATCTATGTGGCAAAGAGAAATACATAAGGATGAACTTAGCTCCCATATCTCATGAATAGTTTGAGCTAGACACCACGAGCTAGCCCCTTTACCTTGCCCCCTATTGATGATTGTCGTTGAATCACCCTCCAGAATACAATCCTTGATACCCAAGCGCTCCAATTCTATTAACCCGAGTAAGAGGCCCATAGCCTCGGCTGTAGTTGAATTACACAGCCCCAATGGGGGACTAATAGCACCAACCACTTCTTTAGAGTGATCCCAGAGCACACAACCAACATCAGCCTGGCCTGGGTTACCTTTCAAAGTGCCATATGTCAGAACCTAATTTTAGCCCAAGGTCTAGAGGTTTCTTTCAATGGGCAGCACCGACTCTTTAAATAGACCTTAGGCATCCTAGGAAACCAATGTGGTTAGACAACCTTCCATTTTTAGGCCATTCCCATTCTTTCTTAATTTGACACTCTAGACTCTTGATTTTTTTTGTAAGATCTTTATAGGACCCACTTTCTTCATCTTCCTATCTTCCTTTCAATCTCGTAGGTTGTCCCAAGTTCAGTCACATCTATACTGAAAATTATGATTTTACCCCTCATTAAAAGTGGACCACTGAATTTCATCGTACAAGCATCAAACGGTTGATAGGATGTCATGGATGTGTCCAAAGCGGTTTCAAACCTTAAAATAGAGCATTTAATCATCAAAATTCACCATATAAAGCCTCAGTGAACCTCAACCCTCAATTTGGAATCTCTTAAGATTTGGGCAAAACACATTTTGGATTATCAATCTGATATCATGGATGTGTCCAGAATGTCCCAAAACCCTTATAATAAAGGGTTTGATTGTTAAAATTAGATAAATAAGGTTTTGATAAATCTTAACCTTTGATTTGAAATCTTTCGAATTCTGAGCAAAATACACCTTAGACGATCAATCGAACATCGTAGATGGTTCAAGCATGCTTCAAAACCTTAAGGTACCGATTAGGACTTTCAAATCCCATTCCAAAATCCTCTATCGCATCGTATCAAATCAAAACTATCCGATCAAACACTTTAAAGTTTCAAATTCAAAATCGGACCCGACCATGATGATTAGTGCCATCGATTTAGCTAAAGGAGTGGGTCCAATTAAACCTGACAATTTTGGATCAATAAATCCTTAAGTGGTTCCACCAAGTTACAGTATCCCACAACACATAGGAACAGGTCCATGACATGTGGTGCGGTTTTGTCTAATTAGAAAGAAAAATCAAATTTGATTAAATCCTAACTCAGTTCAAATAAAATCAATTAGAATAGGATTAAATGATCCAAAATATAATCAAATAATCTAATAAAAGCAAATAAAATAAAAATATTTCCTAAACATCCCTACTCCCAAATTCTATATAAAGGCTCTTATCCCCTTTCTAAGACAGCCAAAATTTCCAAAGATCCCTCTTATCCAATGCCTTAAAACCCTAAACCCTCTCTCTCTCTCTCTCTCTCTCTCTCTCTCTCTCTCTCTCTCGCACAATCACAAGAAGAACCCTACGGCCTCTCTTATCCCTCACGTTAAAGATTCATCCCAAAGACCTACTTCTTGTTGGAAACAATTTTGAAAAAATGCCTAGATTTTTATTGTGGCCAGATTTAAAATCTGACTGTGTGGACATCTTTGAGCCAAAATAAAAGTGGGCCTACAAGTCGTTTGAGGCGGGTCCACATGGGTTCGGGTTCACCTTAATGAGGAGAACAATGTCGTGTAGTTGTATGCTCAAAACTATTAATGGGTGAATGGAAATTTGTCTCCAAAAGTGCCTAGTTGAACACTGGTAAAACTAGTGTAAGTGTGAAATTTTGAATAGTCCCACATGGTTTAGCCCATAAAACTGTGTGTTCATATACAGTTATGTTGAACATAAGTTTAGGCCCCAAGGGGCACCACTGTTTTGTGGATGGGGGAGGACTTAGCCAACATGGGTCAGGCCCATATAAACACAAACACGCGCGCCGGGTTGGGTTTGGTCAATAAGAAAAGAATAAACTATTTTATTATTATTATTATTTTCTCTTCCCCAAAAACAGTTGAAGCTTGTGGGGGTGTGTCTGTTCATGTTGTTTTACAGTTTTACCCTTCGTGACTATTTGGACCGAATAGTCACAAATGTGGCTATTAAATCACTCTTTTTAAACCATGTTTGTTCCGTACAGACATGTAGGTGGCTACTAAATTGCAACCTTTATACATTCGTGTCTATTTGAACACCATAAGGTGTGACTCTATGTCTGTTCCGAACAAACATGAGCAGTCTCTAAATAAGTAGTCCCTCCATTTCATGCATCCGAAATTCGAATAAGGCATATACCTCATAGTGCATCCATGTCATAGTGTCAGTGTAAGAGAGAGATTCAAACACAGTTTGGTTCGCCAAGCACACAGATTGTAGTGCTTCTTCTATGTGAAGTTGATCATTGTATCATGGGAAGCAGATGCCCGAGAAGATCATAAGCACCAACACAAGGGACGAAATCTGTCTTAAGGACATAGTTTCAAACACTAGCCTTGATCAATCCAGTTTTGATTTTTCCAACTTCGTGAAGACAAATAAGTATATTCTATTTATTTTATTTCAAGTATTTTACTTATAAAATTAATTCTATTTGTTTACAGTGTCGTGTACATATCATAGATAATATAGAAATAACACTTCTCTCTTACACTCACCACACGGCTAAACCCCCAAAAGAAGACTCACATGATTACCCTTTCTCTCTCTCTCTCTCTCTCTCTCTCGCTGATTCAATATTCACTCTCTCCCATTAAATTGAAGTACCAAGAGGTGCTGCCACCCCAATTTCAGAAGAAAAACTCCCCTACATGTGCTTACATTCAAGCAAGGCTCGGTAACATTATTGTCGCCTCCCTCCATTATCCTTTGTTAGATGCCCTTCCGTTTCTTTGTTGCATGTCATGTGATTCGATTTGGTTTTCTATGACCACAACTAACTGATCTCTTCTATCACTCGGTCAACCATTGTTCTACTACTTGAGTGTTGACCATGTTATCCAGAGTCAACACATTCATTGTGATACCTATATGGTCTGCATGGTAAAGCCTAGGACTTCTATACACATAGAATAGGCATTTCATGGAACATGATCAGCAACCCAGCCCAATCTATCATTCAAAATCAGTCTTAAGCTTGGCCTCCAATGAGTCCTACTCAATTGAGACTTAATCCAATGAGAGTATGCCTGGAGCGACCTGAACCAACCCAACTAAAACCAAACCGACATGGAGCAACCTGATTTTATTTTTACTTAAACCAAGCCCAGTTTATCAAGTCTGAATCTGACCCGGGTCAAAACTAATTTGCACTAAGAACCTAAAGCCAGGACTATTTGACACAACTAAACGGTCATTGCCACTTTTCTTGTTTTCTTTCTTTCTTCTTTTATTTTTTCCCTATATTATTTATTAACTTATTCTCTCTTTTCTTTTCTTTTTTTCCTTGTGATTGTGTTTGTGTCCTAGGTATTTATGTTTGCATTTTGTTTAGTAGGTATAAAATTTAGGGAACTTGTATTCACACCTCATGTTTTTGTAAGCACACCTCACTTGTAAGCACACCTCCAAAATCTCTAAGCAGCCCTCCGTAAATTTCAATTATACCCCTCTCTCTATTAAACCCCTCCCTGTTATGTTTCCTATGCACACCTCCATTTGAAAAATCAAGCATTATACTTTAAATTTCAAAAAATCACCTTTTTATTTCAAAATTTGTGTTTTTTTGTGTTTTTTTTCTTCAATTTAGAGGTATGTGCGGCCTTATTAGGCTGACCTCCTTCATGCCTGTTTGGCATCTTAGGGCTGAATTTTTTTTTCTATTTTTTAATTTTTTTAATCCATTAAATATTTCAAAATATGTATTTATTGTTTTTTTTCAAATTATATAGTTGAACTTTAGACACCATTAAATATTTCCAAAATATTTGTTTTTCATTTGTTTTTCAAATTTATTGTTTTTTTAATTCATTAAATATTTTCAAATTCTTTTAAAGATTTTTATTTATTTATTGCTTCTAGACACCATTCTAATATCTGATTCTTGGCATATGGCAGATATGGAGGCCGGTCCTTCACGAGTGGCACCGACCGCATTTAAGCGACGGTGAAGAGTTAAAGACCTCTCCCGAGTTCGGGGAGAGGTATCTCATGTGACTACCGAGCATTCTGTCATAGACTCGGTAGTGGGTGAGAGTGTACCTGCCGTGGAGCCAGCAGAGGTGTCGTGGCCGCTGCTGAGTCCCGCTGTTTCTAGAGCTTTAGACGACCCCACCCTATTAGACAGCTATTCCACGCATGTCGCCTCATTGATTTGGAAGTAGGGATATTTATTTGTGTATTTTATGTATTTGTGTATTTATTTATGTTATTCTATACGTGTGTACTATGTAACACTGTTTCTTTTTTTCTTTCGCAGGAGTGTGACCCGCTAAAATTCATTAGCCACGTAGATAAGATTGATAAGTGGCAGGTAAAGGTCGAGGGTGTCCAGAATTCTATGTGTATGGAGTTGGTGCGGCAGTTGAGTTTATACCCATTAGTGCATGCATCATACCGGTCCGTAAACCAAGTAGTCATCTCTGCCTTTGTTGAGTGTTGGTACCCTGAGACCAACACATTCCACATGCCATTTGGGGAGCTAACCATCACACTTAATAATGTCTACACTCTACTTGGGATTCCAGTGACAGGGACTCCAATCCAAGTTGAGCCAGCCAGGTTATCTGGCGGAGAGGTTGAGACACTACTGATCAAGACACTAGGGGTTACAATGGAGGAGGCACATGCAGAGTTGGATAGGGCACAGGGTTAGGCAGTGAGGATGGAGTGGTTGAGGATCAGATTTTTAGGGGTTACTGATGTTTGTACTAAGATTGAGATTACATATGCTGCCAGGGGTTATTTGTTGTATATTTTGGGGTGTACGTTATTTGCAGACAAGGCATGTATACGAGTACCCATTTGTTTTCTTGAGTTGCTACAGATAAGATTCATACATACACATGGAGTGCTAGAGCATTGGCTTATATTTAACGTCAGCTCAGGATTGTCAACCAGATTCAGATCAAACAAATGACAGGTTATGTTACGTTGCTTGAGGGATGGATTTACGAGTATTTCATCCCTTAGAGCCACATCGTAACATGGACTACCTTGATGACCAACCACACGTGTAGCGTTAGAGACCATGCAATTAGAGGGGGTCCCTTGGGGATAATTTGAGGGCTTTACGAGAGACTATTGATGCATGGGTAATCCATGAGGTATTGTTACTTGTTTTTTTAAAAACATTTTTAATATGTTATTGATGTATATCTTGGTACATGTTGATAGTGTATGACAATCATTCCTATTTTAACATACATTTTATCTGGTTTATGCAAGTGAGATGAACACCAAACACTGATTGCAGGGAATACCATGCATTCCAGGACATTGCATACTTTCATGGGTTATTGAGGTGCTTGGAGATCGTGGAGCCCTACCATCCCATGCATGTCCTACGGCATTTTGGACGGCACCAGGTCATCCCCCCCGCTCCCATAGCCCCTATTTGAGGTATTTGGGGTGCATCCGCTACCACATATCGGCTGGTATACACATGTTTGGAGCAGTTATGGGAGGTGTGGGAGAGTCACATATTATTTGATGTTCATAGATCTATGTCAACCGCATACCCCTCCGAGTGTGCTACCGATTATATGGAGTGGTATTAGTGTGTGTCCCATATACACGTGCAAAATCTACTTTATCGATCTAGCGATGCACCGTGGCTACCGACGGAGGGTACCATACACGTCAATATTGTCATCCAGGTATATTGTTCAATGTTTACATGTTTATGTTAATTACTTTTTTATTTGTTGAAAATGTATTCATCCTAAACTTTTTGGTACGTTCTATTTTAGTGCATTGAGCGTTCGCTACAGATTGTTCAGTCTCTTATGGATGACAGTATCAAGGAGAAGTCGAGGGATCAATTGGTCAATACGTTGCATCGTGTATAATAGGTTTTACGATGTGGCATCAACACTATGTCCCCGGATCCCCATGCCCCATCTTTATCATATGCACAGCGTCCATTGACTCCCTATGCTCCGCAGGCCCCATCTCCTCCTCCCAGTGCTCCATAGGCTTTACCCGCTTCTACTACTGCTCCACAGACCCCACCTGCTACTCGTGGCACCTATACGCAAAAGAGGCGTTGCGGGAGATGACCCCATCTGTGGATGTTTACTATTTTTTTGTATTGTACAAGGGATGATTCCTAAATACTTTGTACTCCAATATATGATCACATGTACTGAAACACCTTCTATGTAATGAACATTCGTTTTCTTTATATTAGTTCTACTCCATTATATGATCACTTGTATTGAAACACCTTCTATGTAATGAACATTCGTTTTCTTTATATTAGTTCTACTACAAAACATCTTGTATTTATTCTGTTTCAAATTTATTACTACTCGTTAACTGTACTTTAGTGGTTTTGGTAGTGGTGGTTGTTGCTGGAGAGTAGCTATCCTATAACGATGGCACCCTGTCAAATGCAGATGGATCACGCTGCATGGATGTGTCTATCTTCGTATATGGGTGACCTTGGGTATTTTTTTTAAATCAAGTTCCTTGATATGTGTTCTTTTCAGTGTTGCTAACTCCCGCAACTTCTTAAGCATTTGTATTTTGGTGGATTGATTGGATTGGTTGAATTATTGTAGAAACAATTCCATATCTGTTGCGAAGTCCAAATCATGGCTTGCAGGGCTTCATGTAGGATGCATGTCAAGGTTGCCCCAATGCGCATGTACTGACTCAATTGGAATGGGACACCCCTGCCTAATATACTATGTTATCTCATGTGCGCAAGATAACATGTGTGTGCATCTAAGAACACATCCACATGTAGTAGAATTAACTCAAACAACACCTACATGCTTCGTCTCAGCCAAAATCCCCTCCAATGTAGTAATAGATATGTTGTCGTGGAGCTCTTTAAACTCAACAGGTTTAAAGTTGTGTTGCACAACTGTCTTACATTTCTCGAACGATGCCTTGATGGTTATGTGTTGTAGCTCGAGAAAATTATAGATGTTTGTCCATGAGGATTTAAAGTTTCCTTGACTAGATCCAAGATGCTGCTTCAACTTGGCATGCGCACTCTCAACCCTGGTGACATGTATACAAATAGTTATGTATGAACCAATGAGTTTCAAACTTAAGTGAGATTACCAAACAAAAAGGTTACATGTTTGTCGTGGTGGCCCCCAAATGCATTAATCTGTCCGTCTAAGCTACTACAAATCTATCTCTGTATCCGTCCAACCAAGTACTCCTCACGTAATGGAGTGCATCTGGATACGTGCTAAATTTCTTCTCCAATAATGCCAAGTGCTAAAAGTAATATTCTTCCATGTGTGACACCACCAATAGGTTCTGGATCATCATGAACCTCTCCCACATCTCCTTCGTCATAAATATCTTCTTACAGTTTACTAGCACATTCTTGCTAATGTGTCACCTACACAATAAATTGTAGCATTGGGAAACACCCTTGATATGGCATTCATAAAAGCCAATTCTTATCTGTTAAAATGACATTAGAGAGAGCAATGTCATCTATAACACCACGTAGGACATCTAGTGCCCATACAAAGTTATCCTCCCTTTCATGCTGAAGATACACAAATGTCATAGAAAATGTTAGATCAGTACATGTCAAGCCAACAATCTCTAGAAACAGCAAGAGATATATGTTTGTCTTATATGTGCAATCCATGATCAACACACGTGGGAATGCATGCAACAGGTCCATAC
>JAOXJP010230225.1:0-10825 GCA_025762735.1 Platanus orientalis
AAACAAACGAATCTAAAAACCTAAATCAAAACAAAACAATGAAAAAGAGTTTAAGTTATTTGCAAAATAGATTCTCATCGTTCTAAGAATCAAAACAAGCAATAATTTCATGATTTCTTTCAATAAACGAGATTCAAAGTCTTTTATGATCCTAAGAAAAATCAAAACGATATAGAAATGTCTAAGTTTATTTACCTTTTGATATGAAATCGGATCTAAATCAAAGCTTCAAGTTCGTTCTTAAAAAATCCCAAAATCCCTTGTAAAGCACAACTTTCTCTTCAATTTTCTCTTCCTCTTGCTCCTTAATTCGTCTCTAGGGTTTTTATGTTGAAGTAGGTCGAGTTCTAACACTTATATAGACCCTAGAAGAGCCTCAAATCAATTTGGCAACTTCCAAAACCAAAAATCACAACTCTCTAATTTTTAAAAACTGTCTCGCATAGGTGGGAGTGCTCGGGATACCCCCTGGCAAGCGCCCAGGCTCCCCAAGTTTTTCCAACACAAATTTTCGATGGAAAAATGGTCATAACTTTGTCTACAAAACTCCAATTCACTTGTCATTTATTACATTGAAAACTAGACTGTAAGACCTTTCCAATGACATACAATTCCCTTACTAATTCTTTCTACATTTTCAATGGTGTGCCTCTAAAGTTACCTTATTCTACAAGCTTAACCATACCGATCAGCATACACTTGGTGGGAAAATTAGCATAACTTCTTCTAGGAAACTCTTAGTTGCTCACCATTTATGGCATTGGAAAGTAGACTTCAATATCTTTCTAATGGTATATAGTTTGCTATCTAATTCTTTCGGTTTCTATAGGTTTAACTTTAAATTTATCCTAAATCTGTTGTCTAGGATAGCCTCAGCACTTGTCAAGTCTTTGACTTGTTTTGTTATCTTTTCACTTCTATGTTTAATTTAAATTTCTTACTCACCTACATATGTCAAAATATCACTAATAATCTAAAATTTTGTAACACTCATGAGGCCAAAACAATTTAATCATCATTATGCATCAATGAACCTAATATGTGCATATAAATATGTGTGGGTTGTTACACAATGTCTCTAGTGGACTTTTTCTTCCAATGTATCCAATAGAAGATCGGTTGCAGTTGAGTTGATTATGTCTATTACTTAGGCCTTCTTGGTAGGAAAATATAACTATTGTAAACAACCTTGAGAGCTCAATAGGCTAGAATTTTCGTAGAAGCAATTTTGGCTCTCAACGAGACTTTAAGACTAAGTCTCTATCATTCCAACACAACTTGAAAATAGGAATATACCAATAATCACTCACCTTAGTTGTGTGGCTAATTCTCACGTAAAGATACACCAATAGTATAAAACAGACAAGATTTTTTCAAAGCTCGGAACTCCCCTGAAAATGGCTAATTCAATTGACTCTCATTTCTTAGTCATAATGAAGACTAAGACTTCTATTTATAGTGCAAAACCCCTTCATTTTGAGCCCCAACAGCCCTATTCAAATGGTCAAAAAACTAGCCATTAAAGAATTTTGAAATTGAATTTTTTCCAAATCTAGGGGATTCAAGTGCTCGAACCAAGTTATTTGAGTGCTCAAATCTTAGCAAGTTTCTGTCTTGCCCAGACTAAGCAAGTCTGAGTGCTTGATAGGTCCCTTTGAGAGATCAAACTTTGCCAAGTCATTTCTTTTGACTTTTTGAGAGTTTTTAAGCACTTATGAACTTGCCATTGGTTCGAGGCTTAGCCTAGGGTCATATTTTGATCATTTAGGTCCTCCTAAGTTTAAACCCGGTCTTTTAGAAGCACTTAAGCATTTAACCATTCTAGGGGACAAGTCATTAGCTTGTATTTACCTATTTTAGCATTTGTGTAGTTGCCTTAACCATTCAAAGTTCTCTTCTTGTCTTGAATTTTTCTCTGAGCAGTTTGTGGAACTTCTTCTTCATGTTCTTGTGTTGCTTGTGGTGCTTAAGGATAGTTTTGTTCTTCACACTTAACAAACTCAGACACTCTAAGTTACATAGAACCATTACCTATACAACACATCCATCTTTGTCTTGGAATTGACAATACAATATACTTAATATTTGTTTTAAACTTCTGAAGTCAAAACCTTCCTCTTTTACCTCATCTCATATTATAGGGGCTTTCAAGATTATTCTAGCCTCTTCATACAAACTATATACAACATAGTCCACTATGCTTTAATGTTTATTGAGGTTGGGTAAGACTATGGAATCAAAGTTATAAATGCATATTCTATATCATTTTCCTTATTGATCTATTGACCCTCTACATTTTTTAGGGCTTCCATTTTATTGTTTGCTCTCTTAGATATCGTGGTCAAATGAAATAATTTTTGTATTTTTATCACTATAATTTAACTAGTTCATCCAAAATTATTGAGCCCAGATTTATATCTCCTATTTTAAGTAGCATATCAAGTGATTCAATTATTGTCTTTTTCTTAATGTTTATTTCCTTATCCAATGGATCCTTCTTTTTTTTTCTTTTTTTCTTTTCTTTAGTTACTAATTTTGATTTTTCATTTGATATCCAACGTCTCCTAATATTTTTATTTTACATTATCAATGCTAGTACCATAGATGAATTCCTTTCCTTCTCAATTTCTCGCTTACAATACAGATCTATAATCCAGATTCACTCAAACGGAAGGGTCTATAATGATCTAATCCACAGGAATTGATATTCTTTAATAGTGCCTTAGGGAATTTAAATATTCATCTATAGCCTACCACCCCTCTATCCAATCTTTCCTTTATGTAATTCTTAATATATTTCTTGTTTATCTATGTATAAGCATGCATCCTAGGTCTATTGACTTTACCTACATTTAAGATCTTTCTAGGCATATCTTGTTTTTCTCTTAAAATTCTTTTTCCTTCCATTTTATCCTCCAGATCTCATATATAATTCAAATCCTCTAAACATAATTATGGGTCTTTTTCTACATGACATTTGAATAAACTTTTCTAAAAATAATTTTCCTCCTTGAAACATCCGGCTCCCCCATAGATAAATAAATATACATGACCATATGGACATGAATTATCTTCTGGAAATTTCCCACATCAATCCATCTTAATTCATTTCAAAGATATTTAGCTTAACATAGTCTCTCCAAAAAAAATTGCAAGACTTCCAAATCCTCCCTCAGTTTCAATACACCCAATCTTCTATTCCTTTTTCGTTCTAGCTTGTTATTAAGGTCTCTTTAATGCATTTGTTTTTAGCTGGAAAAACAATGCTCAGATTTTTAAAGTGCAATATTAGGGTACGAATTGTCAAGGATTTTTCGGCTCCTTAATAGTTCCATTTCAGAAGGCTCATTGGAAAGCCTGATACTATTTTAGGATAGTCACTGGAATCCGATTATAAGATTCAAACCTTTATTTTATTACACCCCAAGCATTTCTTCTAAATAAAAAGCAAAATTTTGTCATTTTTATATCCCCATTGTTCCCCAAAATTCCCTTACTATCATCCTTCAAGATCTTCATAATTTTACCCCTTGATTTACTATTAGTTTTTATTAACCACATTTTATTTAATTCCTTTTCCTTTTCCTTTTCCTTTTCTTCCATTGATAATTTGTAAAACTGTGAGGAAAGTAACCTAAGGAATGGTCATATAGCTGGAAATCTGAATTGAAATCAAATTTTGAAGATGATAGATGGGCACAATAGCTCTTCCATTTTTTGCAAGTTAGAGTTGCCATCAGCTCTTTTTGGTTGTTCTTGAGCTTGATTCTTCATCATTTTCCCTTGTCCCCTATAATCATGTTCACAATCCTTTTTTCCAACTCCATCGTTGCTTTTTTATTTTGTTATGTTTGAGCTTCTGTATCTAGGTCTCCCACCTGGTGATAATGGATTTATATTTATATTGGGTTTAGAAATACCAATTGGGATGTTTGGTACTCAGGATTCTCTATAGTAAGTTAAACTACATTAACATGCAACAAATGTATACAGCATCACATGTATACAAAAATTTAAAACGCCTACCTAAATTTGGTTGGAGTTTTAAATTTTTTGTATACGGAAGTGTGTGTGCTTTGAGAACATGTTAAACGGTAAGGTATTTTAACTTAGTGGAGAGGATATGAAATTCCTGTTTAGGCTAATATTTCTACTCTGTTCTTGCCCCAATCCACTCATCGCACGTTTATTAGAAATGACATCCATCCTATTTGGACCTATTGATTTATTCTATTCACGGTCCAGCCTATAATTCTCCCTACCTATCTTTGTACCCAACTCCTTTTAGGGTGAGAATGTAATACCACTATTTTTCAGTTTTTAAATTTCCGCTTTTTTTGGATTCCAAAACGGTTGAATTTCAGGTGTTAAGAATGGTAGCATTTGATTGAAGTGAATACTTTTATAATCTATGGGATCAATCTAACTTTACCTAAAAATTAACAACGGTAGATGTATTTATAACCCAAATCATCCCTAACCTTTTTTTTTTTTGGTAAAAATCCCTAAACCTTATTAGTATGGATAAATAGATAATGATGCATTTTAGGTGCATTAGAGTAGAGCCAAGCGCCAACCAAAACCCAACCAACCCAATTGTACCCAACAAACTAATTTCTTAACCCACATAAAAATCGTGTTAGGCCAGGTTAGGTTAGGTCAGGTCCAGTCTGGTAACTCTTTGTTACAATATCATACACATAACATTGAGCTTGGTAAGGCTTGAACTTAAATCCTCTCTCTCTCTCTCTCTCTCTGGGTAAATTAACTTAAAACTTCTTCATAGCTACGTAATGCCCTTGCCTTAAAACAAGACATGGAAGTTGCTGCTATAATCCTCAATATCTATTGTTGAGCTCAAATTTTATCAGTTTTCCCAACGCTTCAACACAAAGCCTAACCCAACCTTAGGTCAAGCTGGAATTTTCCAACCCAAGGTCCTAAATGCCAGCTCAGCTTGACCCAAAGATCTGGTTGAGTTAATCAGGTCTTGGTTGAGCCTGACATAATCTGAATCCATGAAAACAAATATAACAGTTCCACAAATATCAACCAAAATCATTCATTTACATCAACAATGAAATATTCCTGTTTATTTATTTCAATGAATTACAATGAAATAATGTATATATATATATATATAGAGAGAGAGAGAGAGAGAAAGAATCTTGTAGCCATCAATTTATTGTCTCAACTACGGCAATGGAAGATCTTGAGGCAACCACGGGTGTAAGGGTTGGCAACAGTATGCTTCTTTAAGTTAGTGTTGTCAGGGTAGCATCCAGGGATCGGGGCGCCACCTCTTTTGCATGGATCGATTGCGGTCATGTGCTTCCTGGAACCCGCTTCTACGTGGTGGTTAAGCAATAGCAAGCTCATCAAAACCACGCACCAAATAAAGGCTTTCATCTTGCCATTACCCATGCTGCCTCCCCTTCTCGCTTGCTCTTTCACCCTTCCCCCACTTCTGTTCTACGAGAGGAGAATGTCTCCTTTTAATGAGTTCTGGACGTGACTTCGCGCGACCAAATAGCCTGATTAGTGAGTTTATGTTTAGAAAGATTCTGTTATGGAGAGAACAGGTCCAAATGGTTGCAAAACTTTATATAGAAAATCTCTCTAAAATCCTAAATCCAACCAATCCCTTTCTTTCCTCTCCTCCTCTCCCTTTACATTGTGTTTGGAAATGTCCGGCCTGTTATGGCTAGGACCTGTCTGGACTAACAGGTCGACACGTCACCAAGCAGGGGCAGTTTGGATCCTGTCCAACACCCTTTTTTCGGTGACGTGTGGAGCTGTTATGCCAGACAGGTCATAATAGGCCATAAGGAGGCCTGACAGGATCCTAACAGCTTTACATTCCTTTTCTTCTCCACATCTCAGCAATAATCATGGGCGGGGTCCATAATAGGGGTGGCACTTCTGGATTCATATCCTCTTGGTCCTCCTTTTTTGTGCTCCACTAGTACTCCAAGACACAAAGGAGGTGGGGTTCATACATTTTTTGGAAAGTCTCATTGCAAAAGAATGTATGGACCACACCTCCTTTGTGTCTTGGAGTACCAGTGGAGCACCAAAAATGTAGACCAGAGGATACGGCTCTGGCACTTCCTGTTGGCCAGTCACATTCATGTGGTCGAGGTAAGGGTATAGGACTATAAGGGTTAACCCGAATACAACCCATTTATTAATCATGTTAAACTGGGTCAACTTGCTTTGACCCAAAACATGTTTATAGTCTATAGACACAAATTTCATATGTAAATCCGCAACATGAAATAAATGTAACAAATTCAATAAATGAATATTTGAAATAAATGAAATGGAATACAACTCTTTGATTTTACACTATTTCACAAAAGAGTAAAACCTCTGATTCTTTGTCAATGGAATCCAAGGGCCTGGTTACGTGTTTCTCGGATTCAGGTGTTGATGATGCTTGATTGTAGGGGAATTGTTTCTCTTCGCGGCTTCGCGCTTGATTCGAAAATGAGAGAAACACTATGAATCTTGCTCTCAGGACCTGATTTATGGTGTATTTCTGAGATGCAAGAAGCCTGCTTCTCTTTAACAATGAACTGTTATTGATGGAGAGACTAGAAAGTCTGTCTTGAGTCTTCAAGCCTTTGAAGAGCTCTGAAGATGCTTTGGGAGTCTTCCTCTCTCTAGAGCTTCTTAAAGTCCTTTGCCAAAGGTCTCTACTTTATGTAAGAGAGAGTATTTATAGACTTAGGGTTAGAATCTTGCCAAAACCCTTGATTGGGCATCGATTGATCGCTCATACCCATTTTAGTTTAAAATAGTAGTTGCACATTCTTTGTTTGGAGAGAAGAAATATTTTTTGAATTATTTATATTCCATGAGTGACATAACTTTCCTTTTTTACTCAAGAGAATCTAGATTTGATTTTATACAAATCTCTCTCTTGTGGGTCCCATGCAAGCTAGGTTTTTGGGGTAGCTAATGGGCTAACACAAGTGGGCTTGGTGGTCTTATGGGTTATTATTTAAAACCCGCCCAAGCCTAATGGACTTGTCCCTTCAATTGGGCTTAACTTGTAAATTTGAAACCCATGTATGACTTTTAGGTCTTTGGTGTGCATTTGTGAGGGTGTAAACCCTTATTTATAATTTGTACAAATTTTAGGTATCTACACAGTCAACCCTAACCTGCTAATTGTAGGGTTTGCGGGTTGTGTGGTAATTTGTGTTGGTGGGTTGGATTTGTATCATATCAAGTTAAGGGAATACGACTATTCGGGTTAACCCAAACATGACCCTTTTATTAATCATGTCAAAATAGATCAACCTGCTTTTACATGAAACACATTTACAGTCAACCCTAACCCGCTAATTTCATGTTGAGCTCGTGTCGGGTTCACGTGTTGTGTCAAACTTTGCCACCCCTAGGCCACGATGAATGAAGTTACAACGGTTGAGGAGTGGGTTATTTTTTTTGGTCATGAAATTCCTATAGCAAACCATGGTTCTTCTCATAGTTTTGAGAACCTAGTAATGAACCAGTGAGGTGGCAGGTTTTGGTTGAACCTTGTTATACCCATGGTTAGCATAATTTGACTATAATTCATCAAACATAATTAGGAAAATACCAAAACTATCGTAAACTGTTAAGAAAGTAATATATAGTATGAAAAAAGGTCACATAAATATAAAGAGCAAGGATGTTCTGTCCAGGATGTACCTTTGTCCCCTCACAAGGGGGGTTATGTGGGCCCCTTTCACTTTTGTGTGGGGTCCACACCCCCCTTGTGAAGGGGACAACAGTACATCATGGACAGAACATCCTTTCGAAAATATAAAATAAGATTGATACAGATTGACAATAAAAATAAATTAATAGATCCTAAACAATTTAATAATAGGAAATGATGTTTTGTCCAAGATTTGGTGTCTTGGTAACCCACCCATTTTATTCCATATGATGTCTCCTAGTGTCCTAGACACCATCCTAGATAGAAAATCTTTTTGTTTAATAATTTACATATATTATGAGTCCATACTTGTTCATCCAAATTTTATTATTATTTAATTTGTAACATCATGTTAATATAACTAAATATTTTTTATAGAGTTAATATAACTAAATATCAAAGAGGATTTTAAAATATTTTAGCTAGTACAAAAGGCATTACTTGTGTGGCGTCATCATGAAATCATTCACATTATATGAATTAATGAATTTGTAGTGGGAAATTTCTAAGTAACTGAAGGTTAATTCTCCTAAAAAGGGTGAATGAACATTGCAGAAATTAAAGAAATTGCAGTGAGAAATGAAAGAAGGTCAAATATATCTACTTCAAAGAGGCTTTCTAGGGGTTGTTGTGCAGGTTGTAGATGAAGATTATAAGCTGAAATGTCAGGGGACTAGGTAGGTTTGAAAAGCATAGAGTGATAAAAACTTGTATTAGAAATTGTGATTCAGATGTAATTATACTATAAGAAAAAGAAAAAAAAAACCCAGAGATTTGCAAACAACTAATGAGGAGTATTGCTAGTCTTAGACTGGATGATTGGTCTTTTTATTCCAGCAATGGGGGCTTTAGGAGGTATTCTTATTGCTTGGGATTCTCATATTCTCACCAAGATTAATTCTTTCTTGGATTCATCTTCAATTTCCATATTTTCATTTAATGATTCTGGATTGGAATGGCTTCTCTTAGGTGTTTATGGTCCTACATCTGCTTCCTCTCATCAAAATTTATGGGATGAGTTGTTTTCAATCCACTCTTGCTGGTCTGGGAATTAGGTAATTGGTGGTGACTATAATGCGGTCAAATTTCCTTCTGAAAAAAACTTAAGTGGACGCATCATTAGAATGATGAGGGAATTTAATTCCTTTATTTCTTCATTTGGACTCAAAGATTTTTCCCTTCTTAACAATCTATTTACTTGAATTGCTGACAAGCAAAATCCCATTCTTTGTCGGCTTAATTGATAGATTTTTTATCTCTTGGGTGGAAAAACATGTTCCCTCACTTTTCCAAGAAGCTTATTCGTGGCTCACCTCTGATCATTGGCCCATCGTCCTAAATACTTCAACTCAGAGCTCTGGGCCAAAGCCATTTTGATTCGAGAATATGTGGACCTTCCATCCAAATTTTCACTCTAATATAAAATCTTGGTGGAACGAATGTTCGGTGTTAGGAAATTCATTAAGAGGATGCTCATTAATTGGAATAAAATATTTTTTGGCAACCTAGACTTCAAAAAAGGAAAATTCTTGATGAAATATCTAGGCTCGATATGCTTTATTCTATTAACATTGGCCTCTTTAAGACTATGTGGGCTTCAAGAACATCCTTTATGGCTGAGTTGAATTCTATTATCCACTATGAAGAGGTTTTTCTTAAGCAAAAAAATAAAAAATAAATGGATCAAAGAAGAAGATGAAAATACCACATTTTTTCATACAATTGCAAATGACAGAAAAATATAAAATCTGATTACAAAGTTGGTAGTTGATGGGAATGATGTCACTAACTTTGAAGAGATTGCGATGACCACTTCCAATTATTATGAAAAGATATTCTCTCATGGGGCCATTTTTTGTCCTAGAATTCCAGATCTTTTTTATTCTTCCCTCTCTTCAAAAATGGCCTTGTCCCTTGAAAGTCCTTTTTTTAAGAGAAAATAAAGGTGACCATTTTTAGTATGGACAAAGATAAATCTCCTAGGCCGGATGGTTTCTCTATGGCATTTTATCAATCCTGTTGAGGTCTTATAAAAGGAGATATTCTAAAAGTATTCAATGAATTTCTTGCAAATGGTATTTTTTATGAAGGCGCTCGGGGGCTACCTTCATCGCCCACATTCCCAAAGTCAATAGAGTATCACAACTTAAAGATTATAGGCCCACTAGTCTCATTGAAAGTCTATACAAGATTATTTCTAAAGTCTTATCATTAAGGCTTAGAAATGTTATGAATTTGGTGGTCTCTAATTCTCAAAGTGCCTTTATTCAGGGAAGGCAAAGTGTTGATGGTATCCATGTGAATAATGAATATGTTGACTCTTGGAAAAAATCAAGTGCCTCTAGTTTAGTTTTCAAACTCGATCTTGAAAATGCATTTGATAAAGTGGATTGGGATTTTCTTGAATGGGTCCTCCATAGAAAGGGTTTTAGGGCTTAATTGATGAAATGGATTATGGGATGTGTGACTCACCCTTGGTACTCTATTCTACTCAATGGTACTTCTAAAGGCTTCTTAATGCTTTACATGGGCATGGACAAGGTGACCCTCTTTTGCTTTTTTCTATTTTTCATTGTAGCAAACTCTTTAAGCACCCCACTTTTGCATGTTGCCCAAGCTAATATTGTTGAAGGATTTAAAATTTTAGCTTCAAATGTTACAATTTCTCATCTTCAATTCGTGGATTGTTAGCATCCAAATTTTGACTTAGGTTAATTAATGGGATCAAATGGGTTCATTACAATAATGGATAAGATTAGACTCCAGACAACCTTAGTTTAGGAAAGATAGGCCAAGACCCCTAGCATTCCCTAGACCCTTGACACTAAGATTAAATCTAGACTCTAGATGGTTAGACATTCCCAATAGATACTCTGATCACAAAATGCAATGTCAATGTTAAAATCATACTCAAGGATCAATCAAACTAAACCCTAATTTCCCCAGAAAACACTCGACGACTATGAGGGTCCAAATTTCAATCTATCAACCTCATTTCATTCTGAATTTGTCAACCTTCATAAGCCTTCTCACATTGAAGCATCAAAGGCTGGCAAAATATCATTTTGCCCTTATACACTCAAAACAATCTAAATTTCAGTTTATTAAACCCAT